>QZGG01000706.1:0-110627 GCA_006409495.1 Sedum album
ATTTGAAGTTTTACCTCAAGTGAGTAATTGCCTCCGTCACTAGAATGAGGTCAATCTAGGAAATCATCACACCAGCAAGGAAAATATTGGGCAAATGGGAACGGACAAATTAGGAAGAAACCAGAACTTAAAGCAAGAGATTAGCTATGGCTCACAAAGATAGATCCAATAAATGATATTCAGGTGATCAAAATTCAATTATTGGTGCAACTTTATGTACATTTTTCCTAAATAAATAATAAGGGCCTTCAAAATTGAGCAACCATACATAACTAATAAATCAATCAAGCAGTCCATATCCGATACTAGTGTACATCTGCTATTCCAGTAAAACTTTGGAGCTTTCCATCAGTTCCAATATTAACCTTAGAATACACGCTCACCAGTGGCATATATGTTCCAGAAAATAGCAGTGACAAAATATAGTGCCGCTGTGACTGTCAGGAATGCTTGGAATGATCCCAACCATTGGACAAAGTACCCGGTTCCAATTGTGCTGATTATGGCCGCTAGTGTCCCAGCTGAATTGGCTATTCCTGGTAAACAAATATTTGAAACAGTGAAATCTTATTAAGAGGCGAAATAAGGAGGCAGTAAAATTTACGCAGGCCTCAGAATTCAGATAATACCGTGTAGGCATCCAGCATATTGTGGTGCAATGTCCTGACAAACCAGAAAAATGTAAAAATGATCAAAAAGCGAGTTACGTGAGAACATTGGTGTCAAACTAAATGCACTTTTGCGTCTTACTTGAATATTGAGAAGGAAACCAGCTTGGCTAAAAGAGCTCAAACTCAGGGCCACTGTCATTAACACAGCAGCAACTACCGGAGTCTTGGCAAAATTCAAGCACAGAAGAGCTACTCCAGGTCCAATGAAACCAATGGACTACATTTGATTTACAAGTTAATGATAGCATGCGATTTAACTTCTGGAAATTATCAACTGAAGAAGATAATACAATAACTGAAATAGCATGTGGCGCTTGGCATTGCAATTACCTGCATGACCTTTCTCACAAGAGTCAGCGAATAGCCAGCTTTTATTAGGTAATCGGATAAAGTCCCAGCTGCATACCCGGAAATCGCCATCATTCCCCATGGTACAGCACTAAACCACGCTGCTTGCCTCAGGTTCACGCCAAATACCTGAGTATCACAAAGCAGTGTTTCTAATTCTACCCATCTCATTTCATCAGTCATCACATTATTGAAAATGAGAGACGTACAGTCTTGAAATAGACGGGCATCCACGATAGAAGAACAAAGTAGCCCTGTAAACAAAGACTAAATTAAAATTGCAGTAACGTAGTTGAAAAACTTTTAGAAAATCACATCTTAATTAAGACAACAGTTTACCCAATTATTGGTGATGTTAGCAAAAATTATAGCCCAGGTTGGCAATTTTGACAAGAGGAGCTTGATAGGGGGCATTGTCTCATTTCTGTAGAAGATTCGGCCTTTCCCGCTTGAATCAGTTGCAATTCCAATTTGTTCACAAAAGGACTATCGCGAGGATCATTTGTAACATTAAAACTCCATGATATCAGCCACCATAGGCCAAGCAATGAGAAAAGAATAAATGGTCCAGAGATCCCGACAGTTGACATCATAATGGGAGTTAGTAATAAGCCAATGACATTTCCAAAATGAAACCCTGCCATAGAGATACCAACTGCACTTGCACGCTCATTTGTCGGGAACCACCTAAAGTTAATACACAATTCAGGAAACATTTCTTTAACGGGTTTGGTAATTTCAAAATTTTAGCAGGGAAGAGAAAGATGTCACCTTGACAACATAGTGCTCATGGATGGTAGAGCTACGCCCTCAGCCAGTCCAAAAAATGCCCGCACAGCCAAAAGACTAAATGTAGAGTGATTAGCCGCCCAAGGTGTGAGAAAGGTGGCTAACGACCATAATGCAACACCCCATGCTAAAACTTTCTTTCCTCCGTATTTGTCAATCAGCACCCCTCCAATGACCGAAGAAAATATGTAACCCCAAAGAAAAGATGACTGTGTATCACATGTAAGGCCATGTGGAGTTATTATATTATGCAATCGATTTAAAAACAATAACAAAGATCCTATTAACTACTTTAAGGTACTCTTAGCTGTGTTTCACAGAGTATTGAAATAGAACGTGATTTTCAAGATCTGATTATTAAGCTTAACATCCAAATTATAAATCTCCTGGCCCTCTCGATGGCCAAACCCTCTCGCTATATAGTACAGGTTTTGTTGGCTGGAGAAACTTTTTCCACTTGCAATTTATTGTATGACTTGATACTTGAAAGCTAGAAACACGCCAAAACAAGGAGAAAACAGACTAAACGTGCTAGTAAATAATGTTGTAAACTTAAATTGCCTCTTAGCAAATACCAACTACCATTTCCTCACATATTTCTGATTCTTGAATTCCTAACTAACAAAGAGGACAACTCGTAAATCGTAATAGGCCATCAATAACAATAAGTCAATCAACTAAAACAAGCGAAAAAAGCGACAAGGGGCAAGTTGTTGTACCTGGACAACGCCCAAGAAGGAGCTGCTCCAACCATGTTTAGCAGCTAAAGGAACAATGGCCACCGACATAACAACCCTATCAGCATTACACAAACACATCACACACGCTACAAAGGCCACAACTTTCACCCTTTCCGCCACCACAAATCTCCTCTTTTCCTCTCCACTAGCAACTCCGAACGACGACGATGTCAACCTCCCTGAGTCAAATCCATCCGCTACACAACTCACTAATCCCACTCGCTTCTTCTTCTTATCATTCTTCAGACGCTGAACGTTTGTCAAACTCAAACCAGTCGCAACGCCGACGCTTCGTCCGCATTTGACCAGCCTCGCGTTAAGTGCAGGATTGAGGAAGATTCCCATCTGGGTATTCCCAAGTTTCGATCTTTCGAAATGGGTCGTAAGAGATTGGCGCGGTGGAGCGGTGGTGAAGGACATGGACGCCATTGGAGTTACGAACTTACGATCAGAGAGACTTTAGCGAAGTTGTTAAACTACAAAACTCATCGTCTACAAAAATGAAGTGGATTTTTATTAAATAAAAACGAGTAAAAATCGAATCAAGAAAACGATTAAACGAACGGAGACGAGGCCACGACGTAGGAGAGAAAGAAGCATTTTTAACTCGAAATGGAAATTGTGAGTCGTTTAAGGAAGAATGAACGTGTAAGGGTAGTTTGGTCATTTGAAAATGCCAGATTACGTGGCAGCCAGCAGTCAGCTTTGTTTTGGTGGCAACAACCGCAGAAGAATGTGTTGCTTTGAGTGTAGTGCTGATTGTCAGCGGTCATGCCAAGCGGGCTTTGGCCTTATTTTCAGCCATTTGTGCTTTGACTTGGCCAACAACACCAACTCATTCACCAACTCATTCTTGAATCTTGACTTTGACCTTTTTCCAAGTGCTGATTTGAAGATTTATTTCTCAAAATACCCTTCAAAAACTATCACTAGTGATCATTCATTCGATTTCTAATTTAAAAGATCGGTGTTCAAGCCACCATCTGTGCATTTAGCAAACATCTATATATGTGTATTTTTTCATTGGAGCTTTAGTTAATTTACTTGGTTGAATCTCATTAATATACATTCTTGTCTGGCCTACCTAACCCAGCTAGACCAGCTGAGTGGATTTAGCTGAAACATGACACTTCAGCTAAGATTTTGACTTTTGAGGATTTGATACTATTTCAATGCCTTGCAAATTGCAATGGTGATTGACCAACTCTTAAGTAGCCAACCATCCTATGAGACCCTTGTGCATATGATAAGTCGATTTATCGACTTATTATTCACTTCATTACATACGAATTTGAGTACTTTATCAAGTTATTTGACTCATTTATTCATTGTTTCAGGTTGAATTTGATGATCAATGAGCAAGTATTTGGAAATTATGGCAGCCAGACCTTTCTACCTTGGAAAGATTGCATCGGGCAGCTCGAGTATCGGATTGAGACGAGTAATAGCTTGTTAGAAAGATAACTCAATAATCTACAACTTCTCAGTTCGTACAAAATTCAAATTCCAAGTGTAAAGGAGCGAAAACAACACTGAAAGATGAAGACAGCTAAATGTCATTATATCGTATCAGATTCAATACGGTCGTATCAAGTTGATATGGGGACAGCAAGGAGCCTATTTTTCTACCTGGTCATATCACCCGTATCAACCAATCTGAAGAAAATTTGATACGGGCGATGCAAGCCCAAAACCTACGGCCCAATCTACAAAAAACCTAGGAAACAAAAGAAGAAAAGGAAGAACGGAGGGGGAGATTGGAGGGATTGGAGGAGACGGCTACTGGAGAAGAAGACAAGCATCGATCCACTTCGTTCTACGACGGTTCTTTGTTTCAATTCATTTCCATTCGAATATATCTTGTATTACCATCTATGAGTAGTGAGTAGTCGTCTTATTCCGGGATCCTACGGATCCCGTGTGTATCTAACTCAGTTTTCATGTGATGAATGAATTTCTACTTTTGTTATGCGATTATGTTCAGTTCTACATGCTCTTATTCATATGTTCATGTTAATTAGTTAGCATTAGATGGATGCCTAATTTCATGAATTGTCTAGATTAGGAACCAACACTAGCAATGGCTTGAGGTGATTAATCAGATTGATGTAGAATTGACACTAGCTGCGGTAGCTACGAATGGTAGTACGTAGGTGGATGTTATTTGCAACATCGGTAATCGTGAGCATTGACATACACGTAGTGGGGGAGTTAAGTTATTTGAAAGACTGAAGCTTAATGTACTTTTGATTATTGATATTGCCTGCAATGGTGGGGTGTTAGTGATTAGAAGTAATCGAATTTTCCTCAATGGAGGAATTCCTAGTGTTAGATGTGTTGCTTAAGTGATGACCCGAAGATGTCGGCTCACTTAGAAGTGCATATGGTCTATTCTCACATATCGTATAACATATTTAGATTATGAAATTCATTGCATGAATTGAGTGATACACACGAGTGAAGTATGATTCTGGAATATTTTCTCATATTAGAAACCAATTTATTTTATTACCTGCATAACTTAGGAAACAAAACAATCATATATCTGTTTGAATAGATAAAACACATCGCTAATTATCTAGTATATGCACTGTGTTTGCTCTCTTGGGACGATACTCGGACTTTCGAGTTTATAAATCTTGTTTGACTACTACTTGACCCCTGAAACAAATTAGACAAATATAAAGGGTTAAAAATATGTTTGTCAGCATATGTGCATTTTGAAAATTAAGCTATCTGCATTTTTTATTGTGTGCATATTTTGACCGGCGTTTGTGCACTTTGACTTTTTCGAAAAAAAAAACAATTTGGAAAAGCAAGATTTTTACCTGGATCTCAATTCGCAAATAATATCCTGAGTCTCAAGTGAGCGCCCCTCCCATCCACACAAGAACAGATAGCAAAGAACAGAACACACATCAAGTTTGTAAACATGGTGCCAACATTTACAGGCACATTCATACATTATCATACCTCATAAGTACTTAGATTTTTTGATACCTGAGCTTTGGCCTATGCACTTTTTTCTTGATTTTGAGTCATAAGCATTTTAGGTATCTAAAATTACAGTCTGAGATCAGTTTAGCATTCCAGCTGATACTTTGTGCTCTTCAGTTCTCCAAAACTTCATTAATTCGCCTATACTGAAACACTAAGCAAAGCTCAGACGCAATTTTAGTATCTCGTCGAGCATGACAGTAAGCTCTCTTAACTAAGTTCCCTAAGGTTTCACAAGGATTGCAACTTGCAAGAACTGCTGCACAAAGATTTACATCTCTTGATGCCTTTTAAGTATGTGAATATTAATAAAAATTTACAACTTTTAAGGAATCATGAAGTTCCAAACATAAGCTGATATTTAACAACTTCCATCGGTCCTACACCTAATAACCTTACTTTATGTAACATGTAAGAAATTTAAAACCAAACATTATCATGATGATCAAAATACTAATAACTTGGTTTCAAAGTCTGTTTCTTTAGTCATTTTTTTAACCACAAAACTAAGCTAAAACGACTTGTCAGCAATTTTATGACCTTTTAACACCATATAAAACCTTGCGTTGTTCAGTCATTACATATCTGCAGTTCACATTCGAAGAGAACGAAACATTAGCAAACTCAGATAGATATTGATTGTTGTCTGAGTAGTTGATCTCTCCATTTTGTCTGAAATGGCATCTTTGGTTCTAGCTTTTTTCAATATTATTGCAGTTGCAGTCTTCTTCGTCTGCCCCATTTTTGTAGAATGCCAGATTAGGCATTATACGTTCAATGTGAGCCACTGTTGTACTTATGCTGTAAAATGATCACATTGTCTTACGAAATGATATTGCGTGCATGTCAGTGTTCGTGTACTTTTGCTTCCTTCGACGTAGATTACTTGTACACGAGAAATGTTCGAAAATTTATGTAATAATAGTTTTTCTTGTATCAAAATTATTTGCAGGTTGTGATGAAAAATAGCACAAAGCTGTGCTCTAGCAAACCCATCGTCACTGTGAATGGAAAATTTCCAGGACCTACGCTCTACGCGAGGGAAGGTGATAATGTGCTGGTCAGGGTTGCCAACCATGTTAAGTACAATGTCACCATCCACTGGTAAGTCAAGAGCAATCTAGTTTCATAGGAAGTGTTACATCAGACTTTTTAAGGTTTTTCATGTTTATGATTTTACTGATTTTTTTGGTTTGGTGTGAAAAGGCATGGAATAAGGCAGATTCGAACAGGTTGGTCAGACGGTCCGGCCTATATCACGCAATGTCCGATCCAGCCAGGTCGAAACTTTGTTTACAATTTTACAGTAACTGGGCAAAGAGGAACTCTCCTTTGGCATGCACATATTTTATGGCTAAGGGCAACTGTTCATGGTGCAATTGTCATATTGCCAAAGCTTGGTGTTCCTTACCCATTCCCTAAACCTCACAAGGAAGTGTTGTAGTTTTGGGTACGCACATTAATCATTTTACTCTTCGCGTTGCGGCCTGCGGCGATGTCTGTATGTATATAGACTGTGATAACCTTATGACAAGTAAAATGGGTTATTTTGCAGCTGAATGGTGGAAATCAGACACTGAAGCTGTGATCAATGAAGCCATGAAGTCCGGTTTAGCACCGAATGTCTCCGATGCTCACACTATTAACGGCCATCCTGGACCTCAGCCTAACTGCTCTTCGCGAGGTATTTGCATTTCTTCCTAGAACTTGTTTTTTCTTTCAAGTTTACGCGCATTTTCTTACGTAATGTCTGCGCAGGGGGATTTAATTTGCAGGTTGAAAATGGCAAAACATATCTGCTCCGGATCATCAACGCAGCACTCAATGAGGAACTCTTTTTCAAGATAGCCGGACACAAGCTTACAGTGGTTGAAGTAGATGCAACATATGTTAAGCCCTTCCAAATCGATACTATAGTGATTGCACCGGGACAAACGACTAATGCACTTATAACAGCAGACAAGAATTCAGGAAAGTACTTAGTTTCTGCATCACCTTTCATGGATGCACCGATAGCAGTGGACAACAATACGGCTACTGCAACATTGCACTACTCAGGCACACTTTCTACCACTGCCACTACTCTTACAAGCCTTCCTCCTCTTAATGCCACCCCTGTTGCTAACAACTTTATAGACGCTTTACGCAGTCTTAACTCGAAAACTTACCCTGCAAAAGTCCCACAGAAGGTCGATCACCGCCTTTTTTTCACAGTAGGATTGGGTATCAACCCTTGCCCAAGCTGCAAAGCGGGCAATGGAAGCCGAGTGGTGGCATCTGTTAACAATATCACATTTGTTATGCCAACCACAGCACTTTTACAAGCTCATTACTTCAAAAAGAAAGGAGTCTTCACAACTGATTTCCCCGGAAATCCTCTGAGTCCATTTAATTACACTGGAACTCCTCCACAGAACTTGGCCACAAAAAATGGGACTAAAGTTTACAAACTGAGTTACAATTCCTCAGTGGAACTTGTTTTACAAGATACCGGAATAATTGCCCCGGAAAACCATCCAGTCCATCTTCATGGTTTCAACTTTTTTGCAGTAGGAAAAGGGTTAGGAAATTATAACCCAAAACCGATCCTACAAAATTTAATCTCGTCGATCCTGTGGAAGGAATACTATTGGTGTGCCTTCTGGTGGATGGGTAGCCATCAGATTCACAGCAGATAATCCAGGTAACATTGCTAAAATGACTTCTTATCTCCATTTCATTTTGTTTCCAACGGCTCGATCGTTCGTCCTGCTAACGACTCGAAAACGTCAGGGGTTTGGTTCATGCACTGTCATTTGGAAGTGCACACAACATGGGGACTAAAGATGGCTTTTCTAGTTGAGAATGGAAAAGGACCGAACCAATCACTCATACCACCTCCAAGTGATCTTCCAAAATGCTGATCGGACAAATAGAGCTAGCTAGCTGCAAATGCATGAAGAACTTGTATTTATACATATCTAGGGACTGATCAAAAGATGCACTCTTCACCAGCTAGCTTTAAGTTTCCAACCCTAGCAAAAAGTGTTCCTTGTTTACTGTTCTTTTGATTGCATGTTTCAAACAGAAGTCATGTGTGCCCTTAAGCCAAACTTTCATAATACCAATTTTCTAAGTTTTGCATTTTCATTGTTCTTTCTCTTCATTTTAAGCACATATCGGATATTAAAATTACCAAAATACCCTTCGAAATTGTTTGCTTGATATATATAGGATTTAAGTGCACCAAACAATGTTCTCTAAAGTAATACATCGATGAACTAAGATTGTGGTCCATAAAACATTCATTATAGTTGAGTACTCACTGTCCAAACTCGAACAATGACACAATAATTAAAAACATTGATGCTAAAAACATGTCCCCACACGTTTATTTATTATTCCCTAGTTCTTTAATCATCCATCTCAAATTTCACATTCGGAACGATACGTACAATATCGAATAAATCACTTTCACAAAATGAATTCACTTTTTCAATTACAGAATTAGTAAAATACTAAAATAATGCATCTTATATTCTCTTTCCAATCACATTGCCGCCACCAAAATACAATTCTACCTTTAGTTGATTATATTAATAGAATTTTAGTTCGAGTCGTTCCGAATGCATCTTTGTTCGTTGTCCGTCATAATATTTTTAAAATATAAGACTAAGTATTATTGTTGAATAAATTAATTTACAGATGTCAAGAATGAATTGTGGTGAGACATCAATTGGACAAAATAAAAAACATTATGGTAATTTAGTACGAATGTGATTTAATAAATAATTAGAGAAAACCTCGTCCTAACTTTAGCGCCCACAAATCCAATCAACCAATCACAAGTCAACAGCTCCATCCTTGGCTTTCCTGGTGCTATTCTTCTTCTATGGATCTTCAATCTTCAATTTAGCCGACCTTTTCTTCATTCAATTTCTCTACTCTATTACTAACCTCTTTCCTTAATTTACTCTCCTCATACAACTGATTCAACAGCTTCTCTCGCATCTCTTACTTACCGATTCCATCTCCAGGTTTTTCTTTCTTTGTAATTTTTATGAAAAATTGGATCTTGGATTCGTGGGGTTTGTTTAGTGGTTATTGGGTTGTCAAAGTTTGAATCTTTAAGGGTTTATTCACTCTGTAGCAGTTTTTGTATGTGTTTGTGTGTTGATATTTTCACTTGAGTGTGTGAGTGAGTGAGTGATAAATTGGGGTTTGTTGTAAAGATGGATTGGTGTGTTGAGGTTTTGTCAAGTTCAAGTCCTTCAAACTCCAACTGGCTGTTTGAGAATAGTGGGAATTGTGTTTGGACTCATAAAGAGAATAAATTGTTTGAAAATGCTTTAGCATTGTATGATAAGGATACACCTGATCGGTGGGCGAAAGTGGCGGATATGATACCTGGTAAGTCTGTTGCGGATGTGATTAAGCAGTATCAAGCTTTGGAGGAAGATATTATTGATATTGAGTCTGGGGTCATTCCAATCCCTGGGTACAGTAGTGGCAGCTCTTTTACCTTGGAGTGGATGGATGATCAAGATTTCGATGGATTGAAACAGTTTAACGTTCGGGGATGAAGAGATGCTCGAGTAACCGTGGATTTAATCAGGAGAAGAAAAAGGGTGTCCCATGGACTGAAGCTGAACACAGGTAATATATTGTTGACTGATTCGATCTTTTTAGGATCGACTGTAACATATTTCCAGTTGGATTTTATTGGCTGTTGAGGATGAACTTAAGTGTATGGTTGTTTTAAAATTTATAGATAATTGACTAGAGAACTGGTTGGAATTTTGAATGGCAACTCGTTAGTTCGGACGTTATGCGTGTGTTATAATGTCCAGTTAAGTTGTAATTTTGTTACAATATACAGGCAATTCTTGATGGGTCTTAAGAGATATGGCAAAGGAGATTGGAGAAATATTGCTCGCAATTTTGTTACACCAGAACGCCAACTCAAGTAGCTAGCCATGCTCAAAAGTACTTCATCAGGCAACTTAATGGAGGAAAAGATCGGAGAAGGTCCAGCATTCACGATATCACGGTAGTAAATCTAGTGGACCGTTCATCTCCATCATCGGATTCAAACAAAATCTCATTGCAAGATCAGTCAGCATCTGTTATGAACGAGCAGCAACATTCAAGTTTGACTAGCATGACCAATACATTTTACAAACAACAGTTTTCAAATCACGAAGCCTCAGTGGTTTTTAATTCAAGTGAAGGGACTTCATTCATGACGCCTCCTCGTGGAAGCCCTGCCTATGGTGGTACTCTGGAAGAGCAAATTATGCCTCGAAGCATTGTTCAAGGATCTCAGTGTGGAGCCCAAACAACATATTTCCATGTTCCACCAATGCATCACCATCAGTAACTACGGGATAAATAGTAAAGGTACTTAAGACAAGAACTTTGTTATTCTAAATAAGTTTGATTGACATGCTCATGTTATGATCACTATTCATGCATATTTATGATAATGCGGTACTGAGTTGATCTTCAACTCTCTAAATCAGGATCCCTGTTGGGCGTGCTAGTCAAATCAAACCTGGGACATCAATGGAACATAGAATTATGCGTTGCCAAAAGCTGTTGCTAATGTTGCTTTTGACTTGGAACTTGATACCATTTGCTGGATATTAAAGATAAGCACTGTACATATAGCATCCGCATCTTTGTAAAGTATTTATGCAGTAATTGTGACTGGAATTGCTTGACACTGAGATCTCTTTCCCCATCATCTTATGCGCTGATCTTCAAGCTCCTTTGAAGTGCAGGCTACTTTGTAGTGTTATTGGGACTCTCGACAATACCAGTTTGCTTTATTTGATGAGTACTAGGTCTGTAATAGTTTTTCTTTCTTATATTGATAAAGTATTCAGAAAAATGTACAAAGTGTCCTCTTGATGAATACTATTGTAAGAAGCTGAAACATTTTTCAGGTATCGCATGCCTTTCTATAGTTATGAAACATCTAAGGATGTTATTGTACAACTTTCTAGTCACCATATGAACGGCAATCATTCTGATTGATCTGTACTGCTAATATTCTCATGTGCTGATTCCCATTGTCTGCTAACCCGATATTCTGATGAATTTTTCTTTTTGGCAAAGTAGGTTACATTTTATTCTCAAGAAGGCTACTGGAGCGATCTAGCATTGACCACATCAGAGGTCAAATTCCATAAACCAATTCAGTATTTTTTCGGGTTCATAGAATATTCTTAACATTTTGTCTGCTTGCATCTGCTGGAGTCCTTTTGAATAATTTCTCCAGGTTAAAACTGCCCATGTGGCTGTGTTTTCAGTATTCTATTGATTGATTTTTATCTAACATATAAGTTGAACACGTTTCATGATCAAGAACCAATAAACTGTGATGTAAATGTGTGTTCCTATTAAATCTTTCAGGTCTAGCGTTGGAGTTCAGAATTTTTTCTGTCAGAAAAACAGCAGCCTTCAGAGGAATCATATGTTTGCGGCGAAGCAGCCAAAAACTACGGTCTGAGGTAAAAAAAACCTGTCAGTATGCTCTTAATTATTTACAAAACTTTTCTTGAGCAGATGAACTTTCAGTATGATTTTCAGCTACTAAGATTAATACTAAACTTCTCGGTGTGATACAAAGTAAAATATTAGGAACCTGTGATTGAGAAACATGTACCTTCTATAAAGGAAAAATCTTATTCAGACAGTTAAGATGTCACTGTTAGTCACTTGGCTTGCTTGGCTTGTGTTTATTCAGAGTGGTCCTATATTTATTCATCATAACACTCATTGTTCCGACTTATCATTACTTTTTACATTTATAAATATTTTCAGCACTTTATTCGCTTTTGTAAATATTTCCAGCCAACATTTTATCATCACTGTTAGTTCCTAGTATTCTGCTAATCAACTTTGGTGAAAAACAGGTCACATCTCCATCTACCTTTGGACCATCAGCTTCTGCAACTTCCATACCCACCTTTGTTCCTTCCCTTCGTCATCTTCTCATTGCCGGATGCACACTTATTAAGAATTACACTACGTATATAAATACGAACAGATGAGTACAGTACAGCATACATATACAAAGATGAGATACCTAAGTTGTTTTCTTGTTTTAGTTTCTTGTTAGTTATATGTAGTAAGGTTTTACTGGAAGTTGACCAAGATATTGCCTTTGCTAACTTTCTGCTACCCACTGGAAAATTCTTCTTTGTGTTCCAACTTTATTTAGATATTGAGTTGGACTTTTATGGTGTCCATTAGGAATCCAATACTTGCACTACACTTGTGGTCCTACAACATCACTTCTGAATTCTGATGCTATCAATCTATTCATTACTAGAGCTTTGGTTTCATTTTGCTCCATTCAAACTCTTCACTGTACAAAGCAAGCTGCTCTTGAGATGTATACAACTAGAACAAATAAAATTGAAAATTTTGGTGGAGTAAATTAGAAAGTCGCAAAAGAATATAACTGGAAGATGCACTCAGAAAAACTTGAATCAAAGATAATTTGAAAATTTATTGATGAAAGAGTTGTCACTGTATGAATGGCTACTCTAAATCCAGCTTGGCTTACCAATTATGCAACTCAACTGTTGAGTGAATAGCAAGCAGCTAGGAGCATGTATGGAACTATTGCTTTGTTGACATCATCTAGTTCATTATCATTTAACTGTAATGAGCTTCATGTTGCCTGAATATTGCACCAAAATCAAACTTGTGTATGTTTATGATGAGATTGTATCATGTGGATTCATCCAATTTGATGGATTCGTGGATTCCATCTTGCATCCATTGATTGTATTTTTTGGACGCACCAGATTGCGCCACGTATGTGCACTTGTCATGCGCACATTACGTGTGCGCATGACAAATGCACACGTGCAAGTCACATGCTTCATTAATGCGCTGTCACAATCTGATGCGTCCAAAAAATGCAATCAACGAGTGTAAGAGGAGATCCACAAATCCACTAAATTAAGAGGATCCACATGATATATTCTTTGTTTATGATATCTGCACAAGTTGAAATATAAATGTGGAAAATGGGATTGAATGATGGGCCCATATGCTGTTTTACTGAAAGAAGCCCAGGTGAATCGAACTTATGTTTTCTATCTTTGATTGATTGATGAGAATGACTTATGTCTCTTCTGGCAACAATCATATGGATGCCTTAGTCCATCATGTTATGTCCATTTGAAAAAAGAAAAAACTTAGATGGAGGGAACAGCACATGGCTTCAACTAGGCACTAGTGAAACTCTATAAGCTTGCGGATACCTAACCTTTAGCTAAATCACATGCACATCAACAAGTTTGGCCCTCTACATTTGTAGGCCTTTTCTAGTTCTTAGCTCCAAGTTTAAATGATCTGTGTTCGCTGATAAGTTGTCTTACATCGATAAATATAAATTTACGTTGAATTATAAATTAAAATGTAACTTAATGCAATAAAACTAGTGTATTGAAAACATGTCGGACCTCTACATGCATTTTTCTTCAATCTGTAACAGTATTAGATATTTTTATGCACTAAATTCAGAGGACCTTTAAGCCAACAACCCACACCCATCCATTGTCAGTTTGTCTTTTTTGATAATTTATTTCAAGATAATCCACAACAACAGTCTCTCACTAACAGTGTACCCTATCTAATATCTCCATCAAAATCATCAATAAAGAAACTTTGCAACACCCAAAAGGAGAAGTGAATGCATGCATCAACATCATAATCATACATTCATATGTCCCCCCAGCCCATCCCATTTCATCTTATTTAAACCCTAAACATTTTCTTCTAAAAATCCATACCAAAAATCTAACTAAAGAGTCAACATGCCTTCATCATCATTGACCATCATCTCTAGATCTGTTGTGTATCCTGATCACAAACCCACTTCTCATGAAGATCATGAAACCCTAAGACTCTCAGTTTCTGACCTTCCCATGTTGGCTTGCCACTACATTCAAAAAGGAGTTCTTCTCACCACCCCACCTCAGAACGATGTCGTTTCACATCTTAAAGAGTCACTTTCCGCCACTTTGACTCACTTTTCACCTCTTGCCGGCAGACTCACTACCCATCCTTCATCCGGACACATCCATATCACTCTAAACCACTCCGGCGTTGACTTTATACACGCATCAGCTAAACACATCACTCTTAAACATCTACTCTCATCACCAAGCGACGACGTTCCAGATGCGTTTAAACTATTCTTCACGATGGATTCAACCCTAAGCTACTCCGGACATAGCAAGCCTCTAGCTGCTGTCCAAGTCACCGAGCTGGCAGATGGAATATTCATCGGTTGCACGGTCAACCACTCTGTCGTTGACGGCACGTCGTTCTGGCACTTTTTTAACACATTTGCACACACACATGTCAAAACACTCTGCCTCTAACTCCAAACCGGTTACAACAGCCTGATTTCACTCGAAACACTCCATTCGACTCTCCGGCCGTGTTGAAAATCCCTCAAGGTGGCCCTAAGGCTACGTTCGCGGACAATGAACCGCTCCGCGAACGTATTTTCCATTTTTCCAAACAAGCAATATCCGCTCTTAAAAACAGAGCGAATAGTTATAAAATTATACAGGATTCGCAAGCGACAAATACCAAAGTGAAATTATTTTTGGAGCAACAAAAATTGGATGAAGACGAAGTATCATCATTTCAATCACTTTCAGCTTTGCTTTGGCGGTCAGTCACTCGATCTCGAAACCTTACATCGGAAAAAGTAACAACTTTTCGAATGGCGGTTAATTGTAGACTTAGACTAAATCCAAGTCTTAGTCCACATTACTTTGGAAATGCTATACAAAGCATTCCAACGTTTGCTCCAGCTGGGGAATTACTATCCAATGATTTGAAATGGGCAGCTGATCAGCTGCATAAAAACGTGGTGGCACATGATGATGCGAAGATAAGATTTGGTGTTAAGGATTGGGAGAGTGATCCGAGGTTGTTTCCTTTGGGTAATTTTGATGGTGCAATGATCACGATGGGGAGCTCACCGAGATTTCCGATGTATGATAATGATTTTGGATGGGGACGGCCGTTGGCGGTGAGGAGTGGGAAGGCGAATAAGTTTGATGGGAAGATTTCTGCTTTTCCGGGTAGGGATGGTCTAGGGAGCGTTGACTTGGAGGTTTGTTTGGCGCCAGAGACTATGGCTGGATTGGAAATGGACTCTGAGTTTATGCAGTACGTGTCGGATTTTGATTGGTTGGGACAGTGATATCTTATTATGCAAGTGGAAGCAGCTTTGTAATTCGCACGTGGGTGCAATGAAATTATTTGTCGTGTGTTTTGCTTTTTGTTGTTTTATATTCAGTGGGGTTTTTTTGTGTGTGTGGCTAACAACTAAGTACTCCTGAATACAATCCTGAAATGGAATGAAACAGTGTTTAATAACTTGAATATCATCAAGTTTGAGCTTAGTAAGCTACAAGTTTTATTTTACAATTCCTAATAGGTGCTGTGCTGCAATTCCTAATAACTGAAACAACTTATAAGCTTGATAGTCTTTTGGGAGAGTTAACAGTGACATATGATACATAAATCAAGAAACTGAAGTTTGTCAAAACTTTACCCAGTAGGCCAAAATGCATTGTTGAGTGCAGACTAATGGAGTTGCCGCCATTGATGTGCACAGTGCACACCTGAATAGACTTACGGAGTTGCTGCCATTGATGTGCACATCTGAATAGAATAATGGAGTTGCCGCCATTGGTGCCAATAATGGTCTAAAAGACATGGATTTGATTCACTTGACTGTAGTGAGCTCGAGGGAATGATGTCTCCGTGCGACTTTTACTTTGGGTGATGTGAACTGACCTTTTATACTAGAGTCATCACTGGAATTCCTTTACTACTAAAACTTGAACACTCAACTTGAATATCTTCCCCAACCGTAAAGTCTTTCTTCCCATTCTCCTGCAATAAATAAGGAAAGCTGTAAGTTTAGTTCAGAACAGTCAGCATCAGCTTGCAATTTGCATAAGTGTTACTGGGGTTGGGAGATGAAATGGATCAAGTGATGAAACGAGGAACCAAACCCTCAATAGTATGTATCAGCAAATTATCAAGCTCAAAAAATTCCGAGACATTTGGCATACCTCAAACCGAAGCATTCCTCTAAGTCCTCCACCCAAGTCAAGAACTAGACCGCGGGCACGAATTTGATATACTGTAGCATTTAGCTTCATACCAATCTTGAGAGTCTTGGGATTAACCACAGCATTCTTTATTGTGACTTTTTTCTTTGATAAGGTGGACCTTTCCTCTTCATCACACTCAGCAGCACTGCGTATCAGAATTGAAGGCTTTAATTTGGATTCTTCATCACACTCAGCAGCACTGCGAATTAAAATTGAAGGCACTGATTGGGCTGCCTCACAAGCTTCATTATTTTTCTTCATTTCCTCTGAAGTGGCCTGCGTACTCGATGGATCTTGGATTGATGACAAATCCGAAGGCAAATCAACAAGGGCATCATTCTTTTTGTTTTCCTTGCGTTCTGAACTCGTCATTGCTTTTAACGATAACTTTATGTTACCATGAAGATCCTGACCAATACACATTAAAGAAAGCTTCTGGCCAATGGATATCACGTCAGTGACTCTGGTGACCTGGTACATTAAAACAGAAATAATAAAATGTATGATTCTGAATTTCTGATAGTATGTGCTTTCCTTGTACCTTGCTGTTTTAACTAAAACGGAAAGTTTTATTAGTTAAAAAATAACCAATTAGAATTGAAATTTATGATTCAGGAAAAAGAAAATATTAATCAAGTAAAGTTGTTTAATTTCTTCACTCACTGGTTCATGAGAAATCTCTGATATGTGTAGCAAGCCTTGCTGGCCACCATTGAACTCAACAAAAACACCATATTCTTTAATTGAAGTGACAATACCCTTGTAAACACCTCCGATTTCTATCTCACGCCCGACTAAAACCTCAATCTGAAAGACAAGACTACATGGCATCATAATCTTCTTTAGCACATTAAAAGCAAAATATCCTTGAATATGTAAACCAAAAAGAGTACGTCTTACAAATGTAGCACTACTGTTTACGATAATAAAGATCCGATGCTCACCTTCTCAAGTACGTCTTGTAGAATGGACTGGTTTTTGGCAAGAATTGTCAACGTTTTATCTCCCACAAACAGCCGTGCACCTGATTAGGGATCAATAGGCAACAAGGAAATAAAGGCCGAAATTCAGATCGGGACAATGACATAACTATATCATAAATGTTAGATAATTTTGATTTATGTGATGGTCATGACTGCAAACACCAGCATGTGAGATTACTCGCATTCAACAATAAACACTGTTAAAGTGCTTCTAGTCTTTGTAACTAACCAAAATGAATTACGCGAGGCTTCATGTAAAGCAAAACTTCACGCAATAAAGATACCTGTTTGTTCTTCAATTACTTTCTTTGTAACTCCAAGGGGACCGATCAACCGGCGAAGAGAATCATTACTGTAATTCAAAGTCTCTGGAACAGTATTCATAGGTTACTTGAGGGTTGGAAACTGAAAAACAATTATTTAAAAACTAAGTGTCAGAGAAAACAAAAAACCTAAAAGGGGACAGGTTCTGTCTTCCTTTGATCGAGGTGTACTGATTTCTTTCTCCATATGGTCGAGAATTGTTTGCCTGCCCTTCCCTGCAGGCTCAAGGCACTCACATATAATATCTAAAGGAATTCCACCTGGTTTCATATCAAGCTGAATAGAAGTGATTCCTTCTCGAGTGCCAGCAACCTTGAAATCAATATCTCCTAAATGATCTTCCAAACCCTATAAATCAACAATGCACAGATCATTTCATTATAATCAATAATGTTAATAAGTGAAACCCATTGAACAAGATGACTGCACCAGAATATCCGTCAGTATACGGTAATCCTTTATTTCTCCCGTTAATGGGTCAACTTCAGTAACAAGACCAACTGAAATGCCAGCTACATGTTCTTTTATTGGAATACCAGCATCCATAAGTGCCATACTAGCTGACGATGAAATAGAACATGAAAAGTTATTAGTTTTTCTAAATTCAGTGCATGAGAATCATGAAAAAAGAGTGGTTTGAATATAGGGATGCTGTGTATATGAGATATCATGAGAACAATTTTTAAGGGTCTGCTACTGCAAATGAAAAATATATGCCTTGACCAAAGGATCTACAAACTTATGGTGAGACCCACCACTTACCTCCACATACTGTCGCCATAGATGTTGAGCCATCAGAAGCCATGACTTCAGAAGTTATGCGGACAGCATAAGGGAATTCCTTTTCAGATGGCAGTACAGCAAGCAGAGCTTTCTCTGCTAGGGTCCCTGCAAAAAAGTACAACAAAGGCTCAAGAAAACTACAGAACTAGAGAAAGCAAATAAAAATGTAACCATAAAAAAATTTCTTGAAAGAAGACCGAAAAACATACCATGTCCAACCTCACGCCTGTTAAGGCCTAGCTTCTTTCCAACTTCATTAATTGAATACGGAGGGAAGCTATAATGAAGCATAAAGCGTTTAGTTGAGGGACCAACCAAGGAGTCCAAATGTTGAGCATCACCGGGAGCTCCAAGAGTAACTGTACAAAGTACCTGGCAGTCATATAAGGTTAACATATCAGGACTTTAGCATTATAATGCAAAAGTTTCAGTTACTGGTCTATTTGCAAATTTTCATGGCGCATATAACAGTGAGGATAGGAATTGTAGTAACTAACTTGTGTGTCACCACGGGAGAATATAGATGACCCATGTAACTGAGGTAGATAACGAGATTCACAATACACTGGCCTCACTTCATCAAGCCGTCTGCCATCAAGCCTCAAACCATCTTTGATAATCCTTTCACGAACTACCTAACATCCATAAAATACATAACATCAAATGTATCTCTATCCCCTCAAGAAAACAAATAAAATAATCCCCTCAAGAAAACAAATAAAATAATCCCCTCAAGAATAGAATACATGTTACTCATTGGCCGTATTATTTCTCATCGTTCCTACCACAAGTCTTCTATGCACCCTATATAAGTGTATTTGCCTACTATCAAAAATATGAAGTGCTCTACTCTAAACTTTGAGTCAGGTGAATGTGACCAAACTAAGTAAAAAGCATGTCTTATGTAGACAAGAATTGGGAAAGACAGGAATCACAAAGTAACAGAGGCAGAAGGTATGAGATAAAACAAGTCCACTATTATCAATATTTGTGTATCTTGATTCGTGTCTGGTAATGCTAACCTGCTTTCTCACTGTGTCAACCGCCTTTGGTAGAACTTTTATGCTTTCATCATCAAGTTCTTCTTCAAGAGTCTTCTTAACCTCTTGAGTGATGTTCTCTAAAGCTTCTCCTCGTTCAAACTAAATGCATTATATATACATCAACATATCAAATTACTATTTGAGCAAAAATAAAAGTGATATCAAGTGAAAGCTTTCTATAAGAAAGCTTAACCAGGAAACAATTTGAAGACACCTTGCCATAAGATGGGTCTGTGAACACAGCTTGAATTGGTTTCTCAACCAAGTTTCTGACTCTTTCCAAAGTCTTTTCTGATATGAGGGACAACTTATACTCTTTTTTAGCTTTGCCAGCTTTGGCAGCAAGTCGTATTTGGGGTTCAATAAATTTGACTGCCTGCGCAAAGCATTTCCTTAAGAATGTTCAGTTGTTAGAAAAACCACTCTAAGACTGCGGCCATCACTCACCTCAGTATGAGCCAGCCGTAGAGCAGCTTGCAAATCCTTTTCCGTAATCCCTCTAGCTTGAACATCTATCATCAACGTTTTATCTTGTGTGCATGCATATATCAAGTTTAGGTCACTTAAGTTGAGCTGCACTCAAAAATATATAAAACACAATTTAGGATTTAGGACACAAAAAGAGTACACTGATAAAATGAGGTTAGATATATCTGCCAGATCAACAACTGATTTAGAATTTGGACAGATCAAGTATACCTCATCCATGGTCGGATTAACAACAAACTTCCCATCAATCCTGCCAACTCGGATCATGCCAACGGGTCCCTTCCATGGGATATCAGAGAGCACCAAAGCAGCTGATGTTGCATTAGCTGCCATGACATCCGGGTCATACCTTCCATCAGAGGAAAGCACGCTTGCCATCACCTACGGAAAAATGTAGACTTAATGAAAGAATAAATAATCTTTGGCTACTAGTAACTACATTCATAAGATCCAGTCTTCTAGTACCTGGACCTCATGGTAAAACCCAGCAGGAAAGAGAGGTCTTATTGGCCTATCAATAATTCGACCACATAAAAGTTCCCTTTCTTTCGGAGCACCTTCCCTCCTCATAAACGTTCCCGGAATCATACCTTGTGCAAATTGTTTCTCTTGATAATCAACCTAGGCAAACAAAAAAACAAAATTAACCAATGGACAACAACGAACAAACAAAAACACACACATTTCTATTCAAATCAAGCAAAAAGAGTAGCACCAACAAGAGGAACTTGAACATACTGTGAGGGGTAAGAAGTCCTTAACAGCATCGCCTTTGGAAGAAACAACAGTAGAAAGAACCTTGGTCTCCTCAAGTCCCATGACAACCGAACCATTGCAAAAGCGAGCAATTTTACCAGTTTCAAATGTAAACAAGCTCTGCCCTATCTGAAACTCCTCTTTGAATGACTCAATTAATTTGTTGCCAACTTCGGCATCAGAATGCCGCCGCAAGGGTGAGGCAGCAGCCGAATTAACACGAGAAGTGCAAATAGTGCGAAAGCCTAATCCTTTTCTTCTGAACAAGTTTCTAATCATTGCTGTCATTGTTACACGATTCTTCTCTTCTAGGGTTTATGCGGGGTTTAACATTTGATGATAAAAACAAGGATTTAGGGCTTAGAGAATTAAAGCACCCGAGTCTTCAATTCGTAGCAAGAATCGAATGATTCGGTTACTTACAAAAGTCTAGACTCGGAGGCGGGCGAGGCGGCGAAACGGGACTGAGCGGCTTTTGGGGTGATTACGAACTCTGTGTCTGCCGGAGCGGGTGTTCAACGGGACGGTACGAGTTGTAAATTGGGCCGGCCCAAAATGAAAAGAGCTGTGAGAAGTCAAAACTATATTATTTTCAGGTACCTGAAGTTCTGGATTTGACAATTGAGACTTTTTATCCCAAATGCTTGATTTTTCATGTAAATAACTGATTCAATTGCATTTGGTTTTGATGAGGTAGAAGTGTCCAGCTACAAAAATTGTGGGAGCCAAGGAAAGCAAGAAAACAAAGAAGGCTTTAACTTCTGCATTATGAGCTTGTGTTATACTATTTGATTCACAATCTACTGACCCCCTTTACATTGAACCAGCAATTTTGCATGCACTGTCTGAGCTCCCATTTCCTACCATCCAGGGGAGAAGGCGTGAAGCCATTAAGGAGTTACATTTCTCTCTTATCACAGTTCTGTGCCGTGAAAAGGGATACAGAATTCTGAGCTGGAACGGTGAATCAATGGACATGCTTCTGTTAAGTGTCGAACTATCTTATGTGCCCTCAACTGATCATAGAATGGGAATAGAGCCTGACAAATTGGTTCTTTCCCAAACCTCAATTCCCTCAACACCTTCTCTACTGACAAAAAGCCTATCACCTCCCCCTTCAATCTTGTTTATTATACCTTTCTGTGCATGCTCCTCTTTGTCGACAAAGTTTCTTCGATACGAACCTTCATCAATTATCCTTTCAACCTCTTCACTTCCATTATGTTCTTCCGCGACTCTAGACCACACCTCCAATCCTCCATCCCTACCAAGAAACACTTGCTTATTATAACAATGAATCACACTGTTACTAAATCCGCTTGTATTCCTCAAACTCGGATTATTATCCTTCAAGTAAACCCAAGGATCATTTCCTAAACTACGCAAATCAGCAAATGCCAAGTCCCCTGATTTAGAGCAGACTTTGAACAAACTTTTCTGTTCCGCATCAACATCCATGTCTGCAAACGAGTCCCCAAACCGACTACTTCTTCCCGAACCAGGCTCATTCGTCTCCCATACCAACTCTCCAGACCTCGGGTCCCATAACCTAATATAACCAGAGTATCCAAACGCGCCACTAGTAACACAACTGCTCACAATGACCCCAGGATCACTAAGATACGTCATCTTAGTCGCAGCTGAGGTTTTAATCGAAGCTCCATTCTGCCTTCCAATCTCGGCAACCACTTTAACAGTCTCCTTATCCACAACAAGAATGCAATTCTCCTTATGACCACATTCGAACGAGCCAAATATGGAACTATCCGAATCAGCTATACAATGTACTCTAGCTTTGTATATCCTGGGATCAGAGGAATCAATCCACTGAGCAGACGCAACATGTCTTCCACCAGCAAAATCATAAAAGTGCAATCCAGCAACAGAATTTGATCCAACCGCCGCAACCTCAGGCCAGACTCTTCTAATCGAAGTGATATTTTCCATATGCGTCCGAATCGTACCGGCGTGCGTCAAATTCCAATCGTATCCAGAAATCTGTCCACCATGCGCGATCCAAACCGACCCATCACCGACGCTGGCGGTGAAGGTAGAAGGAAAGGCTTCGGAGGCTGGTTTGACGGTGGCGACGACGGAGGCGTCGATGCCGTTAAAAGGCGGAGGTGATAGAGCCGATTTAAGCCGAGCTTCGATTCCGTAGTAGAGAGCTTCATCAGCGAGTTCCTGGTTGGAGAATCGGCGAGAGAAGGAAGGTAAGTGATTGGATCGGAGTAAGGAGAGGAGGACGGAGAAGATGTCGGGGTCGCGGTCGATGAAGATCGGGTTGGAGTCGGCGGAGAGACGGGTGGAGAGGACGGAGAGGAGGGAATCTGGACCGCCGGATTGAAGAGTGCTGACGGTGGTTTCGAAGACCTTCCCGCCGACGTTTAGCTTCACGCGGTCGTGCGTGGCGGCGAAGTCGGCGGAGGAGGTGGTGGTCATGGTGTGTTCACGTGATTTGGTCGAACCGGAGAAAGAGAAAGGAACTTGGTTGAGATGAAATGGGCCGGGTCGGGTCGGGTCGTTTTATCAATTTAATCAAACTACTGGGCCGGACAGGGTTGATGTCAACTTTGGAGTCGCCCAAGATTTTGGACTCCATATAATTCGTTTCTTTGTTGCATGTCGTTGACCACAAAAATCTCAGTTACACCAACGTTGACTTTTTAGTTACTGTGATCATATGAATCCTTTTGCTTCAGGAAGCAGAGGTGTTGTGCCCACATGAACTTGCACTGCATTTAGTTGAACATGATTTTCCTAGTTCTGATAACACAGGACTGACCACTGCTTGCTGCAATAAAGATTTCCATGTGTAAAGGTTAAAAGGTACTTCTTTCGATCGTTCATCATCACAAATCTTCTACATCATTTATTGAAACTATTAAACCATCTACTGCCACTTAACATCAGTAAAGGAAAGCGGTGCACACTGCACATGCTACTCTTTATCAGAGGTTTGCAAGAATGCACAATAACTGTTCAGACTACGATAGCCCGTCCCCCGTCATCGCTTCATCAAGGTTCGGCTAATGGTGTCTGAGAAAATAAGTACTGTAATATATAGCTTGCTCTTGTAGGTTTTATAATGGAATGAATTGAATGTTGTGGAGAGCTTCACCCACAAAATAAACCATGTTGCTCGATATGGACGAGAAGTTATTCAGTTGTATCGATTTAAGTACTAATCGAGTTCCAGGCAACTAACTTGGGATGCTTTTCTGCAATTTAGACTAAACAAGTGAATGTATGAACAACCTGCATTACATGTTTTTGCATATCATTTTGAAAAAACTTACAGTTTTCTTAAGGAGCAAAAGAAACTGAAAAGAAGAAAAAGGCAATTGAGTTTTTTTATGATTAGAGTGGCAGTGAACCCTTAAATCTTTTCCTTTGTGGATGGCTGGACGCGGCCGTCAGTTCCAGCCAGCATGAAATACTTATCCTTCCTAGTCAGAGTCGTGCATTCGAATCCCAGAGTTCCAGCCAGCACACTCTGAATATAGTTCGCAACTTCAATAGGCGATTTCCCACCTCTGCAAGTCAGCTCCATAGGCAATTTGTTCAAGAATGTGATCTCATAAGTTGGCATTGGGTTCATGTACACAAAGTAAGGGTCTAGTAACTTATAACCCCGAGTCGTGGTACCATAAAACACACTTTGTTTGGTATTAATCGCCACAGGCACAATTCTATCAGTAAGTTCCGCAAATAAAGCACTAAACCTTAGTAAAAATGGCTCCCTGCAAGTTGTTCCTTCCGGACAGATGACTAAATCACCTTCCTCCAAAAGGCTTTTTATACGCGCTGCGTCCCTTTCACGTTCCCTTGATAAAGCCACAGCCTTAATAGGAGATATCATTTCCGAAAACTTACTAATACTATAAGTCACACAGCTTATTTTTCGACCTAATGCAACGGCTGTCACAACCGGGTCTATAATCGTCCTATGGTTGCATACAAAAAGGACACCCTTTTGGCCTTTCCGTGGCGGTGGTGGAGGAGTACCCTTCACAATAAGTTTGATGCCAAGTAACTTATAACTGTAACGGACGATTCTTTCGGGTAAAAATATGTTAAGGTAAATCCTAACGATCGAAAGGAAAATTCCTATAGGCATCCATATAAATGTTAAAAGGGCGACTAGAGGAGTCGGACGTTGGACTAACCGTCCGTCGTGAAATATCACTGGACTTAAAAGCTTGTTTCTTGGCAATGGCTCAACTTTTGTTCTTGGCACCATGAAAGCTTCCTGCAAATATTCATTACAAACAAGTCTCAACATCCTAACAATTCATTGGCAGATGAAAAAAGTAACATATAATCAGTAGTATAATGTTTTGTTATTTAAAACAGTTTATGTTTGAAAAGTGAATCATGAAGAGTTGTTGAAAATGCATACCTTGCAAATGGACATGAAGTTAAGATCAGTGTGACTATCGCCCAACCCCACGTCAGGGAACTTCTTGTAGTCTCCAAACTCGATTTCTACAGCGGATTTTTTACGTTCTCCGATGAGTATACCTGGTGGTTTTACGAACCCGGTAGCCCTACCGGACTTTGTGACCTCAAGTTCAGTGCCAAGAACTTTGTCAGCTCCTAAGAACCCCTTAACAAAAGGCTCAACCATCACTCTTGGACTGGCCGTAATTATGTATCGTTTTCCGAATGAGTTGAACACCTTCCATGTATCTGGATGCACGTCTTCTGAGTAGAATTTTGGTAGCACTGAGCGAGCTACTAGCTCAATGTCACGTATTTTGAGCCGCCAAAAAGATATGAATATGAATATTTGAATAGCTACGGATTCCGATATGAAGAAGTAAATGAAGTACACAAAAGGCACTGAGGCTAGTAGGATTAGTCCTCGAAGCAAGCTACCGGCTTCAAGTGCCATGAGCATATAGTAAGGAAAAGCGCTACGGGATACGAGTAGGGTGCCATCTAAATCAGAAGCTACTGTCTGATTCGATCGTCCGATGGAATTGCATTTCGTTACGGGCTCGAATGTCCGACGATGAGCCATTGTTAAGAGATTTGAATGTTCTGTTTTTAAGAAACAGAGGAGGGTTTGAAGAGAAAGAGCTGTTGATACATATGAGAGTAGTGAAGTTTGAGGGGTTTAAAAAGGAACAAAATGCAACATTTTGGTCATGGGTTTGGAGTGGGACATTTGCAAAATGATGCTCCCATGAAAATGACATGAAGGAAAAATGGGATTTGTGTTTTTCATGGTTGAATTTGACCATGATTATATATTTATCAATATTCTTAAAAACGAGAAATTAACTGTAAGTGATATCTTGCAGTTCGCCGTCTTTACAAAAAATACATTCTTTATATAGAATTTAATCGGGAAAACTATATATATTTACAAACACTTCAAAAATAAGTAGATTTTCATACTGATAAAATCTAACCGTCAAATACAACCTGATCGAAAATAAGACTTATTTTGCATTAGCTGTAAAAAGGAAGAATAAGGACAGTTGTGGGGATGGATGGAGTAGTTGGAAGTGGAAGACTTACAAGCCTCTAATTTGGTTCGATAATAAAAGTTCCTTTTATTAGTTTGGCCATGTCGGTTCAATTAAAGTCTTCCTCGGTTCAAATTACAGAGCATTTTCCCTCACATTCAGAATTATAAATGTATGCCAGTGAGCTCATCTCCTCTCCGATTTTACGGTTGTACCAAGTTTCTCGACTCATTCATGTTTCGTAGAAACAAGCACGGTCGGCGGCCGTCGAGTTATAGCCTGAAATCAAAATGTCAACACCGTCGATCATTATAATTGTCTGAAACATATATTTTACTCACTAGTAGTCCTTTTACTACATCTAGCTACTAGCCGCCTTTAAGGATAATTTGTCAAATTTAGTATGTGATCTTTTAAGGATGTGTTAATTTCCGAACTAACCTTACGTATCTCCTTTCGGAAAAATTAAGGTACACGTAATTGAATAGTTAAAAATAACTATATATTATCGGTTAGAACCGTGGGAATATGAGAACATGGTATAAGATTTTTCGAACAACCAAGAAAACATTAAACTGGAAAATGTTTTTTTTCATTAGGACTTTTTAAATGACCATTTTTCCTACTGTCATGTTTTGTAGAAAGACAAAGGTAGGTGTTTCATATTAGGCAAGCTGCATTTACCTACAGATCTTATATACATCATTTTTATTTACATGTGGGAATAAATATGTATGACTAAAATCTTATTAACACTAAGTTTTACAGATCAAATCGAACTTATAACGTGTGACTTATAATTTAACTTCCACGACAATCAGCCTAGCTAACGCTAAGTTCATTTGATTAAACACTTATTTAAAGCAATGCCAACTAAGCAACACCTGCAACACATGTGCCTCTAGCTATACCAGGAAAGTGAGAAGGATAAGCTTCTTTCCAGTACAGAGACAGTGATTGCTTTGCCTGGGAATTTAAGGTTATTGACATACTATTGGCAATCTGATCAGTGAATGTGAGTGACAGGGACAAAATGCTAAACCTTAGCAAGAACATAAATCTCAACTTAGCAGAGTTAACTTATTGATTTATTATAGATTTATTAAGAATCATCAGTTAAAATACAGTAAACATATGTAGACATGTAACTATGAAAGACCAAATGGTTGTCCAATTTGTTCCAAGCAGCTTAAGTCCTAGAAGTACTTGATCTCCATGTCTTACCCCTTGCGAACACATTTTCTCTTCTCCGATAATCCTGGATGGTCTGGTCAATCTCGCCTTGAGTGTTCATAACAAATGGACCATACTGAACAACAGGCTCATTCAATGGTTGACCACCTAACAATATGAACCTAAGTTCCCTAGAGGACTTGTTCCACACACTTAGGCTGTCTCCCATAGTTAGCACTACAACAGTATGCGCATGGACCGGAGATGAGTTCTCTTTCCCAAACACACCTTCCCCTTGTATCACATAGACTAATGCATTCCAAGACGAAGGTATGCTTTGGTGCAACTTTGCATTTGGCCGTAAAGTGAAGTCAAGGATCATTGTGGGTGTTACAGAACGGTGAGGAACTTCAATTCCTAGAGCTTTTCCTGCAATGACTCTGACTTTCACTCCATTTTGTTCCACTTCACGGACTTCGCTCTCCTGGAAATTTTTGTACTTTGGGTCAGACCTATAAAATGTCACATAGTCCTAATAAATCTTTCTGCTCAATGTTACAACTTACAACGACTTACAGAAATTATTGCTAAAAATTCTTACGATTTTGCGACTCTTGGCAGATTGATCCCTAACGACAAACCGTGAGTATTTTCTTCGGTTGGTTTTTCTGCATGTATTAGTCCATTTCCAACCCTAAACCACTGGATCCAAATATGTAACAAAGAAATATTAGCAAGTTTTTAAGAATCCATTCAGCTCGATTTTCAGCATTCTTTATGAATATTACCTGCACATCGCCGGACCGCAGAGTACCCTTGTTATCATTAAAATCCTCATAGCTGAACGCTCCCCTAAAGATCATAGTGACACCTTCAAAGCCTCTGTGCGGATGGTCCGGAAACTCTGCAGGAGGAGACACTGCAAGAAAAGTAATCCAAATAAGAAAACCACAAATGCATATCAAATTTTTTGTTATGGAAATTGTAAATTGTAATTAAACGTACAATCGAATTCATCCAGCGTCACGAAAGGATCAAACTGCATGAGTCCATCCCTGAATGTTCCATGCATACCCAAAATGATCAGCATTTTTTCGAACACAGAATCTAAATCAAAGTATTATTTACGTACGTACGTACCCTCCGACAGTTCTTAAGACCGTGCCTCCGTTTCCAAAGTCCATTGCCTTGGCATTGACCTTGTTTGCAATAACTCTAGACGTCATGCTTGAAATTTGCTCAATGTTTTTTACAATGAGAAACAACGTAACAACAATGTGCATATTTGTATACCAAATGGTTTGTTGCATTATGAAATGTGACAACAAATTTCTGGTTACAACTAATGATTCTTTTTACACAACAACTATTAATATATAATTAGTACTAAACTTGTGGTATTTATTGTTGTTTGAAACTGAGTGCATTGTCTCCAAATCAGGTTATTTGTTACAACTTTCAAGCAAATCATAATTATTGATTCAAATATCAAAAAATTAATTATTGATTCACAGCGGGTTCGAATTTATTGGGCCTTAATTTCGATTCGGTGGACTTGGCCCATTAAGGCCCAGTTTGGTTACACTGAGGAATACCCGAAACTAAATCCTCGGGTCGAATGACGTTGAAACGATGAATAGATTAGTGACAACAAATGAGGATTCCACACCATTGTCCCAAGCACGTGTTTTAAAATTGTTAGGTTGGATTGTCGGATTCCAGTATCAACAATGTTGCATGGGAATATATGTATGAAGAATATCAATGCTTTCGTCATTTTAAAGATGCAAGTTCATCTCAATCCAGTAATTTATACCCTAATGCAGAATCTGATGATATTAGAATCAGATAACAAATCAGTATCCAGATTTGGACTTGGGTTTTCACTTCATAATCTGAAAGCATATATCTGTCCATCTTTTCATTTCTTTAAAAAATTCTAGCTAAGGTTTTCCAAGACTCTATGATGTCGTGTAATTGCTGAACTGATCGCTGACAAGATGTAACGGGCGAGGCTTTGCCATTTTACCTGAAAAATGTTCCACCATATAATACCAGAAAGATATGTTCCTCACTTTGTGACTTCTGTCTGACTACCTCAGATGCTTTTTGGGATAGCAGCTCTAGCAGATGCTCACTTATGCATATTGATGTCACTTAATTATCCGCATCCGGCCTTGTACCATCATCAATAGATGATAGATCATATTAATTTATGTGGTAATGCGGGTTTGGCAAGTATGCTCAGGTTGCTAATCAGGAATTTTCAGAATGGTATTCCACTGGAGGCCACATTTCACCACTGTCTCATCAATCCACTCAAAACTACAGTTGTATTAGACATACATGGTAAGAAGAGCTTCTTATAAATAGACCAAAATGCTGGACTTCCTTAATCATAGGCACTTGAATCAGAAGTAGACCATCATATAGTTATGCAGCCTCAAGTAAATACATCCATTGCTGAGTTTGATCAGAGCTGTGACATTTGCGTTGAGGAAAGCCAAAAGTGCCAATGTGATCACAGCATCAATAACTACAATGGGTCTACAAAAGGAGGTCAGAGTGTTAATATCCACAAGGCGAATAGTACCTTCTTTCAAGCTGTCCTCAACATGGTTGGAATGCTCATAGGTACCAAAAACTATAACCCTCAAATCCCTTAAGATTCACATTTTTGAATTTTGTAACATATTACCTCTTTGTAGGACTTGGGCAATTATCTACTGCATACGCGTTGGAAAGAGGGGGCTGGGCCTCTGCATTTCTCCTCATTGCTCTCGGAGCTATATCTGCCTACACTGCCCATCTCCTCGGCAAGTGCCTGCAAAAAAATCCCAAGTCATGCAGTTTTGCAGACTTAGGAGCCTGTGCATTTGGCCGCAAAGGAAAGATCATAGCGTTAACCTTCATGTACTTGGAAATTTTCATGGCCCTTGTTTCCTACACAATCTCACTCCATGACAATCTTATAACTGTCTTCTCAAAAACCCATTTCAACATTCCATGGGCACACATTTCCACTTCACAGACATTGACAATCATTGCTGTTTTAATAGCAATCCCAAGCTTGTGGCTTAAGGATCTTTCTGCTATATCCTTTTTGTCATCAGCTGGAATTCTTATGTCTTGCTTGATCTTTAGCATGGTAACCTGCACCGCGCTGTTTGGCAATGTCAAGGCTGATCAGTACATACCAGTCCTTAGGCTGCAGAATATTCCAGCCATTTCTGGTCTTTATGCATTCTGTTTCGGAGGACACATCGTCTTCCCAGAGTTATACAAAGATATGAAAGATCCCTCCAAGTTCACCAAGGTATGTAGATATCAGTCACCTGATATACCATTTTTAAGTTGAATATCGTTGACCATGAGAATTCTGATTGATCAGGTCTGCATAGTTAGCTTCGCAGTGGTTACTGCCCTATACACATCTCTAGCTTTCATGGGAGCAAAAATGTTCGGACCAGACATCAACGCCCAAATCACCCTCAGTATGCCTAGGCACTTACTCTTCACAAAAATCGCATTATGGGCAACATTCCTTACACCAATGACAAAATATGCATTAGAGTTTTCCCCGGTCGCCTTGCAACTAGACCGCCATCTCCCACAAACAATAAACTCCAAAGATTGGTGATCAGAGGCACCATAGGCTCCATAATACTAATCTTCATTCTAGCCTTAGCACTCTCAGCGCCATTCTTCGAGCATGTTCTGAGCCTAACTGGCTCACTCGTCAGCATTTCAATATGCACCATCTTTCCTTGCGCCTTTTACATGAAGATCACCTGGAATCATATCTCAAAACCTGCACTGATCTTCAACGTTTCTTGTGATATTTGGATTCTTCAGTGCGGTTTTCGGAACATACTCTTCATCAAAGGCGCTGATACAAAGCTCAATCAATGCACACTTTTCAAGATGAACACAAAAAGGATCGACCTGAGCGCGTATAGATGTATCAATTAGAATAATGAGCGAGTCCATAGAAGTGAGAATCGCAGAACTGTGCCCTAATTTAAGCTCCGTCCCCTTTTCAATACATTCCCAGATTTGATCTTGTTCGTCTATTTACTTTGATCTCAGCCGTTCGATCTAGTTTTGAATCAATCCTGCTCTTATCCGGTTAAACTGTGTCGTTTCGTATCTGGTTTAAACTTTTGCGACGATACGCTCTAGGCTTTAGCAGAACAACAACGACGACTTTTGTGATTTAGCATCGACCTCTGCATACTTGTAACCTCACTCCAACAGTCTACAAGCACTTCATTGAATATACATAGACAACAATAATATGAAATACTAAAATGTTTCTATAATTTCAATAAATAGTTTAAGCAGGCATTGTTGCACTGATCTGTATCTGAACTATTCCAAATGTGTTGCGGAAATATGCAAAGATCACTTATTCATATAGTTACATTATACTTGTATGTGTCGCTATGATTCGTGTCCGTATGACTTAGTTATTCCCGATGCAAACCACCTGAGCAACAGAACCCAACTGTTCCGCTCGAATGCCTGCATGGCTGCATTGCACATGTTAGCCATCGCACGAGTGTATTTCATCCCATAAGCTGATAACTTTCCACAGTGAGTTTCACAACTCTGCACCATACTTTTTAAGCAGTCCCAATCATCCACAATGGGTTTTCCTTCTGGTCGATAACTTTCCAAGATCATAGTAGAAGCATTTTCAGATGTTAATAAAGCCTCAACCATCCACTTCATAGTTTGATCCACATATCCTCTGTGAGAAATTTCATCATCCAGTTCCTTCTTTGCTGAATACATTTCTGTAGATCCTTTTGGTGCCTTAAGATACTGAAAATATATCGAACGCCTTGGAATAGTTCTTAACTAAGAATCTAAAGAAGAAGAAAATTAGTACTTAACCTTTTGATGTCAGTAATAGAGCTTGACGTCACGCTGAGGAACAACTGTAGACATTGATCTTGAGAGTGAAATTTGAGTATCGTTAGTTTTTCCGGAAATGACAGAAGTTTTCTCTCCACTTGACCCGCAAAAGTTGTCTAGAGTTATTGTTCCTAACTTCTTTGTACCATATAACATCACATGAGAAGTATGACCATCAAATTCTTTCGGGTCTGCTACCCTTTTCTTCACCTGTAGATCAATATCAACTTATGTTCTACACTGGTATAACATTTCAGCATATATGTTTCGTATTTTTTCTTAAGTAATCTGAAGTTTTTCGTACCCTTTTGTACTGCGCGTTAAGTGTTTTCCTTCTCCAAATCATGTGCTTCGCTGAACAAGAAATTTAATCTTGTTATAACATTTTAAAGCTTCTAAAAGTTAACCTCAAAAGAATTCAACAAGATGCATTACCAATCTTCCATCCATGAGACACTGTAACTGTCACCTAAATAAGCATCCACAGACTCGTCAAGGTAACATGCAAAACTGTTTTCATCAGGTTTCGATGCTGTAGTGGCGTAGATGTTCAGATTATCCGGTAACAAACTGTCAAATATGCTACCGGATTCACATGCTTCTATATAAATCACCTGTTCCAATCAGAGGTAAAATATATCATTCCATTGCATTTAAATTCATACTGCAAATGATAAACTGAAAACTGATTAATTCATACCATTTGCTTGTAAGATTTAGCATGATGCTTATTCTTCAGAACTTTTATAAAATCATCGGCGTAAACTAAATTGCCATCCGGCATCCCTAATGTACATATCAGATGAAAGTAATCGCCAAGAAGCTAATTTAGACTGCAGAGGAAAACAGGTGATCTTTTACACCTGAACTTCTTTTTAGTTGGAAAAATTGTTAATACTTACCAAGAATTCCAACACTGCCGTGATCGCTATAGAAAATAAAAATGTGGTCATCAGGACCGCCCGCTCCGCCAGTCAGACCTGATTTCGGAATAAAATTTCGTCCCGTATCTCAGTTTTCTGAGCTTTGAAAAGAGATCGATGTGAGGAATGTGTACAGCATGGGTTTTTAAGGTACACTAATGTCTTTTTATAGCTCACAGAGTACACTGATGAAACCGAAGCAACGATCCTTAAATTCTACTGTAGTGTGGAGGTTGGGATATATCAATCATGGAGTGCGGTTCCTTTGCGAACCCTTGCACGCGTGCATTTGAAATTTTGTCTATTTGCATTTTCTAATTGAACTGTATGCAAATTTTGACTCGCAAACGTGCACTTTGAATTCGCGCAAAAAGACAAAAAAAAAACAGAATTTGTGGACCGTTGGATCAAATCGATCCAACGGTCATTTGCTCGGGTCTCAGGTTCGTAAATCTGACTCCTGAGTCGCAAATGAGCCGCCCTCATCAATCATGCATAGAATTTAACCGTCAAATTGTCACCATCAGGAAGCTGATATTTTTGAGCTAGGGAATATTTTTCGAGGATGTTTTTGGTACTAAGTACGAACTGAGGAATGTTTGTAAACAACAAGCTATTCCTGATTAAGGTAATGATCGATATATATAATGTCAATGAAACTAGATGCGTACATTTTCAACGATTCCTTCACGTTAGAAATGACTATTTTTAGAGACCATTTTACGGACAATCGTAGACTAATGTCTTCCCATTCTTGTAATTAGTAGATTGTTTGATTATCTTTTATTATTGGACCGGGAATCGTGTTAAAAGTAGGTTATATTTACTGTTACCCATACCGTTTTTTATATATTTTTTAAAGTGTTTAGTAGACTGTGTTTTGAAGTGCGTCCAAATTCGTTTCTAACTTATCAAAATTTTTTGTTCTTCTCTCTCGATTTACTTAAATAGAACAACGTTTGACATGTATTGGCAAATATATGGTTTATTAATGTGCATAAGACACTTGATTTTCATCATTGGATTCTTAAATTAGTGCACCTGAGTATCAGTATTATGCTATCTATAGAGCCATGTACTTTATTAAATTATTAGCTGCATCGGAATATCATTGGATCCAGTTAATAATCAACTTTCTAATAATGTCCATTTTCGAAGATCCGATTATCAAGATAATGTTTTTTAATTATCATGTATTTTAATTCATGTTATTAAACAAGGCCAAACTCTCTTAATTAATTACTCAACACATCCAAAAAAACACATGAAATCTGTTCATTAACAACCATACATGCTTAGGTCAGTTGTCTTAATTATTCTTGGATTTTTGGAAATCTCTACCAAATGATGCCATGACATGCTTTTATGAGAAAAGATGTCCGCAGGGTTCTCTTGTTAACCCCACTAATGCAATTAGATTCTTAAAGATGATATTAGAAAATGATTAGGATAAGGGAAAACAAAGCAAGAATTAGTAGGCATGAGTTGAACTTGACTTTTCTAATGCACTACACATAATCATCATTACATGATATCATTATTTTCTAAGTCAACTTTTCATACATTTCATTTTATTCAAAATAGAATATTGTGTTTTCATACATTTCATTTTATAAAGATATATATTAAAATTAGAAAGATGATTTGGCGTGACCATATAACTGATGACTTGCTTAGCCCGATCATTAGAGATTAATCAATGATTAATTAGTTTAGAGAGCCTAAACTTTAAAAAAAATTATTCGTACGTCGTTTAAGGAGTAGACATACCACATACTTAAGTCGAAAATGCATCGGAAAGGATTTTAATCAGCAACCTCTGAGATCAAATAGAGTTGAGATCGAATGACTTAGAATTAGGCTACACATAGCCTAATCAAAAGTGGACTTTTATTAAGGTTGACATCAAAAGTCAGACTTTTGTGAAGGTTGACACATGGATTATACAATTAAACGTACAAAACATGAGTGCACCTTACAACCGTTTTTCCTTCAAAAAGTCTACAAGATGCTCTTAAAAATATGTATGCGTTGACTCATCAAGTTTTATTACAATTATAATCAAAAAAGATCCCGAACAAGTTAGATTCTCCGTATTGACATTAAATTAAAACAACATGTGATGTAGATATGTGAAATGTGGCGGGTACGGACGGGTATGACCCGTTTATAAAGGGTAACGTGCATAAACGGGTAACGGATATTATTTACCCGTTTATGTAAACGGTATAAACGGGCGGGTATATAGGATAACGGGTATAAACGGGTAACGGGTATTAATTTACCTGTTTACCCATTAAATATCCGTTTATCCATTAATAACTCATTTACCCTTTAAATACCTATTTTTATTTTACCAATTATTCTATTATTTGTAAAATATGAAAATGAGTATCTACGAGTAATTTTTTAGTAGATTGACGGTAGTTTATGAGTAGAACTTGATGATTTTTTCTAATGAAATATAACGGGCGGATAATGAGCGACCCTATAATAAAAGGGTATAAACGGGTAACGGATATGATTACCCTTTATCTCTAAACGGACGGGTATAGACGTATATTTTAATGGGCGGATAAAGGGCGGAGAACGGATAATGGGTAATTTTAACATATCTAATGTGATGAGACTGATTAGAGTATCTGTTGACATTTGAATCATCAAAATGAAATCAAACTGTCACATTTTAGTATCTTGCAATTTTTAATTTCAAATTTAAAGATACTACGTTGTATTTATTACAGATGAAAATGCGCGTGGGCCTATTCCTAATTTCCTAATCTAAGGAACAAGCTTCCGTAATTTCATAAACTCGTGGGGCACATTCGTAAAGAAGGTTAAATTAGGGATAGACGTCTTATCTTTAATTTAATCCATCCACTAATCATTACTTTTCCCACTAATCCTCCTCGTAATCATTTTATTTAATGTGTTGACTACTTTTTTTCCATCTTTCACTTACCAAAATTCTGCACAAGAAATAAGTTGAAATAATAATTAATTGAAGCGATCAAAATTCCTGATGACTTATTACAAGATTTCTCATTTATTTCATCAAAATCTGTGCCCAAAATAATTCATAATATTATCATATTTTTATTTTTCTATTTCATAATATTCATAATTACCATACTCCATACATCAATGTTAGGTAAATCACATTTTTATAAAAAAACCTAATGTATATTTATTTTTATGATTTAGGGCATACTTTCAAGTTTCATTAATCATAATTGGATACATAAACTTGGGGCTAGAAACTAATGAATAACGTGGAGCCGTCTGATGCGGGTGCTAAAAATCTACTCACATACACCACAAACCTCACTCTCACCCGATCACTAAACCCGCAGGCCGCAGCTAAAATACTTCAAACGTGACATACTGGTGCTGACTGCTGAGTCAGTCCGCTAGCTTTATAAGCGTGCGTGCGATGTTGTTGTTGCTGCGTTGCGGGTCTATGTCAGTGTCCATGTTTGGCTAGCCAAAACACCAACACTAACTCTCGAGTATCTTTGTTTCATGTGTATGAACATGTTTAATCATTACTCAGTCTTCATTTAGTCCTCCTCGCTTGGCACATCACACTATTTGCTCCATCCGGCTGGTCGTCGTTGACTTGTAACTTGAATTGACTCATTGCCGAAACTTAGTGTTAATATAAATATTAATAATATAATTAAATATATTATTACAATAAGTGTTCCTTGAACTGGATTTGTACGTAGCACAAAACATGAAATTCACACTAATATCCACAAAACAAAACATAAACATGCGAATGCATGAACTGCGGTCGAAGCACGTGAACATAGATTTAGTGTGAAGTTCCGGGTCTTGAGGCGACCCGGTTTTCCATTTTCATTTCTCATTACAATAAACAATCACAAATTGCATATAGAACAAAGCACACTCAACGTAGTTAAGAAGCATAGAACTGGCCGGTCAGAAAGATGGCATTGAATAAACAAGCACGACACGACTCCCAACACAATGTCTGTTCTTCGCAGCCATCACGCTGTAGTGACTCAGCCACTCGTTAAATGCTCTGCTAATCCGTTCTTGATGCACTCATTAAGCTAACTTTGAATTCCCCTAATTTTCTATACAAAGTATTTACACTATACATCATAAAATTTTAAAAAATTAATTAATCATAAAAAGGTAAATTGAAAATGTGAATTTGATTAGCATTCATTGTGTTAGCCAAAGTATTACCTACCGTCGAAGTTCAAGGGAATTTATATTTCGAGGTTGCTGGATGGAGTGTCACTCAATGTATATCGAACTTTCGAATACCGTCACTTGTCAAATCTGAAAAATAAGTAAAATGAATAAATATCAGATGTGAAGATATTTGATATTTATTTATAAAATTATTAATACACCCTTAAAATGACAAGATTCAAAATTTTTAATTTTTGTTAAGTACAGATAATCGATACATACTGTATTTCTTTTATATTTTATTGTTCGATAAAAATTAAAATATATAATTTGAAATAATTGGTGAAATGATATTATTTGGAGGAAATACTTCATTAAATTGCATTTACAGCCTCTGAGTATTATTAATTACATTACCGCCAGAGGATAGAGAGTGGATTTATAAAGCGCTGATGTGACGTTGAAGTTCATTCGCTTCTTCACAAACAGAGCAGAACAGAGCACATCAGCGACTCCTCTTTAAAACAGAGCAGAGTCCAAAGAGTGACTCGTCTCGTCGCAGCTACAAAATCGACTTACTAGGCCTAGTAAACGCTGGAATTCATTGAGGGGTGATCGGCGCAGGCGGCGCATTTAACATCGGCGCTCAACTTTGATAATCACCAGAATCAGATCAATCCGGAAACCCATTTCTGGTCTGTGCTCTGTTTTTTGCATTTAATTATATCTGATTTCGGTAGCTTCTCTTCTTTTCCCAGCTTTTATTGATCTGGATCTGAATTACTTTAATTCATTTTGTTCTCGGGAAATGCTTCCGGGGAATTTCTGATTACGTTTTTCGAACAGAGCTGCTCGTTTTTATGTAATTTTGTCTCACTCAGATCTACTCCAAAACCCAACGAGGACGAATTAGAGAACAGAGCCGAAATGTCGCTTCACAAGCAGGAAGCAGAGGATGCAATAGTCCCCAGCAACTTCAACGAAACAGATCACGACAGCTCCACCGTAAAAGATGTACTCGCCGAGGAAGAACAAGAAGAGGAAGACCACTCTTTCTTCAACGTTAAAAACTTCCTCTGGCACGGTGGCTCCGCCTGGGATGCATGGTTCAGCTGCGCATCTAATCAAGTTCGCATCTTTTTCCTCTGTTTTCAATTACTCTGTTTTTCACTCAGAGACTAATCGCTCTGTTTTTTCGGATTTTCAGGTTGCGCAGGTTCTGCTGACGCTGCCTTACTCATTTTCCCAACTAGGGTTTGTCTCAGGGATTGTGTTTCAGATCTTTTACGGGTTGATGGGAAGCTGGACTGCGTATCTAATCAGTGTATTGTATGTTGAGTATCGAAGCAGGAAGGAGAAGGAGAATGTCAGCTTCAAAAACCATGTCATTCAGGTACAGAACACTTCTGTCTATTTCTATGAATTAAACCTTAAACATGTTTGTCTGATTTTTTCTCCATTTTTTGTTTTCAGTGGTTTGAGGTTTTGGATGGTCTTTTGGGTCCTTACTGGAAAGCTGCAGGTCTCGCTTTCAACTGCACTTTCCTTCTCTTTGGATCTGTCATTCAGCTCATCGCTTGCGCTAGGTACGCTTTGATCGATTGTTAGACGAAACCTTGGTCTGCTTTTAACTCGTATGTATGTTTATGTAATGTAAGTGTTTGATTACAGTAACATCTACTACATTAATGATCATTTGGATAAGAGGACATGGACTTACATTTTCGGTGCATGTTGCGCCACCACTGTCTTCATTCCATCCTTCCACAACTACCGTATCTGGTCTTTTCTTGGTCTCGGCATGACTACTTATACTGCTTGGTACTTGACCATAGCATCAGTTGTCCACGGACAGGTGTGTGAGATTCTGCTTCCATTCCATTTCATGTTTCATTAGAGATCGAATCTGGTTTAAGATAATTGATAATAACTGCAGGTTGAAGGTGTGACTCACCAAGGTCCAAAGAAGCTAGTGCTATACTTTACCGGTGCAACGAATATCCTGTACACATTCGGTGGTCATGCTGTTACTGTGTAAGAAGCTTTGATTCTACTTTTAATTTGTTATCTTGATCCACAGCCACTAGAAAGAATGACAACACCTTCGAGAGTCACTTTGATCTGATTTTCCCGTTTGTCTAACTAGTAGTTAATTGTCTAGTCGGGTATGGTCCATTGTGTTTCCAAACATGTCTTTTTCGCCATGGGATTTAACGAATCCATTTTTGTGATGTGTAGTCAAACTAAATGATTGAATTAGGCACTAAAATGGATGATTAACGTTGCATTATTGGGTACAATTTGATTGATCTTTTATGATTGATTGTGGATTACAGTGAGATAATGCACGCCATGTGGAAGCCTCAAAAATTCAAATACATTTACCTCATCGCCACGCTGTATGTCTTTACCCTTACACTCCCTTCTGCAACTGCTGTGTATTGGGCTTTTGGAGATCAGCTCCTGAACCACTCCAATGCGTTTTCGCTGCTACCTAAGAATGCTTGGCGCGATGCTGCAGTGATTCTCATGCTTATCCATCAGGTTCATCTCTTCTCGACTCTGCATCATTTGACTTTTGGTTTTTTTATAATTTTTATATCCTTTTTCTGACAAGGTGATATTTATGCAGTTTATTACGTTTGGATTTGCTTGCACTCCACTTTACTTTGTTTGGGAGAAAGTTATCGGAATGCACGACACAAAGAGCCTTTGCTTGAGGGCATTGGCCAGGCTGCCTGTTGTGATCCCAATCTGGTTTTTGGCAATCATATTTCCGTTCTTTGGACCTATTAACTCAGCTGTTGGGGCGCTTCTTGTCAGTTTCACTGTTTACATCATCCCAGCGCTTGCGCACATGCTCACTTACAGGAGTGCCTCTGCAAGACAGGTACTCCGAGCTCACCCCCATCCCCTAATACTCCACAATAAAATGTCATCAATCAGATTAATTTTTTTAGCATTTTGATAAGTGTAATTTCAGAATATGGACGAGCATGTGTGGGGATATCTAGACTAGTAGCTTAGAATGTGGGCTATGCTTATATTGAATTTGTAATGTGACAGTGCCTAAAACAGGATAGAAACACACCCATGCGGTGTGGCTGTCACGAGTGTGCCATTGTAGGGCAAGCTAACTTATAATCTAGCTCGCATTAAAGTCTTCAGTTTACAAACTGTGAACTGTTTGTTAGGTGTTTAGTTCGTCATCCATATTGTTCTTACAGTTCACATGCTTGTCTGGTTTCTAACTAGTTCAAATCAAATGTCACAGAATGCAGCAGAGAAGCCACCAAGATTCATGTGTAGCTGGACAGCCATGTACGTTGTAAACCTATTCATAGTAATTTGGGTACTAATTGTGGGATTCGGATTTGGTGGATGGGCCAGCATGACCAACTTTGTCCGCCAAGTCAATACATTCGGACTCTTCGCTAAATGCTATCAATGCAAGCCCGCAACTCCAGCTCAACATCATTAGATTACAGAACCAAAATCAGTCTAAGACCCAAGTTAGTCGACCTTGACCCTTCCAGACAGTGCCATTCTGCATCCCATGTTTTTGAACCAAACAGATATTGGGAGGGACAGCAATGTGTTTCATGGAACATGATATGATGATGTGTGCTTTTAGATTATTTTTAAGATTGTTATTAATATGGTTAATAGGTTATTGTGCTTATGAATGATTTTCTGCTGTTTAAAGCTTCAACACTTTAAAGCACAATTTACTAAATACACTCAACACCTTCGAGGCTTCAACACTTGTTTACACAAAGCACTTTTAAGCTGTTTTAACTTGATGACTTTGTCATATGGTAACCCTTCTGCACTTCTGCTCACTTGATCGCCATTAAGCCATCCATTGCCACTTTTGAGTCCACTGCCGGCAGTCTCAAAACCGATGACAACGACATCATAACATTTGCTGTCTCGACCTTCCTGACCAACATCTTCCATTTACCATCTTGTTCCTTTTTCCCTTGCTGACATTTCACTTTGAACTGTCTGAAACACAGTTAAAAACAACAAGATTTATATTGATATTTTGTCTCCATGTTACAAAACAAAAAATCAGCATATCAAAATATCTATCCATGATGAAAATATTTTTCAAGCAGATATTTTTTCAATACTCAAAATGAATGAGTGAATGTCCTTATCAATTTTCCTTGAGTGATCATAGAGTCATATATTCAACCATTGCTTGATTGATTGGAGGCCATCGAAATCATACCAAACCACGTACACTGCCAGCCCTAAATACTACCTAGAGGTCGAGAAAATTTTCATTGATCACCAATCAATTTCTAAGTGACCATTGCAGCAGGATAAGATATTCCTGATTTAGATATTTTCTAGAAATCAATGATTTTGTCTAACAATTTACCAACAGTTTAGTTTCAGGGTATATTACAGCTAGTCAAAATGAGTGCAAGAAAATTATACCTGCAGAGAGGAACTTGGCAGTGATCAATGTTGTCACAAATGGAGGAATGAAGCTGAAGCAGCTGCCACATTCTTTTACACCTTATGCAACCTCCATTGACTCTTTTCTTACATTCAGCGAAATGACGAATGAGTAACTGAAGACCTTGGCAAGTTGAGAATTTGTTGCAGGGGGATTTGTTCTTAGTAGGCACAATGTTGTGTGGTCCGACAGTCGTGCATCCTTCGGTGCATATGTGTTCCAAACACTCCATTGCCTCGCTTAGCTGATGATACATACTTTGCTCTTGCCTTGTCCTTTTCGCCTTCTTTTTCATCTAAATCACATAAATCAACCACAATTCAAATATTACAAAATTTCATATAGATTCAACCCTGTACTACTCTAAAGTCGAAACAATTAAATTCTTCAATCACATTGTATAAATCAGGTATGTACCATTTCAGTCTGACTAATGTAGTGCAAAACATCAAGCTCGAGCCATGGATCATGATCTTGCAAGAACTTCCATCCTTCAGTACTCTCAACAACCTTAAACTTTTCAGCCACCAGTTTCAAACATCTAACGTAAAGACAAGGCGCATCGCAAAGTCTAGCAAGTTTAAGCTTATCAACAACGTTCTCAACTGTCAGCTCATCAGCCAAAACTCTTACACATTTCTGCTTCAAAGTTGGAATCATATAAACGTGTGACAGCACGAGTAAATGCACTCCATACTTTCCAATCTCCTCGCTCGTGCACCTAAGTCCAAATATTCCACATGTCACATTTAGACAAACTCCTAGTGAAATAGATCCGTTCTTTCTAATTCTACTCAAGTAACTGTTCTCGAAGAGTAACATGTAAATGTGAAATGTTTTGTCACCTGCAGGAGTAAAGAAACTCAACAAAGGCCACAACAGCTTCGCATGGAATGCCGAGGATCGGAATGACTCTAGCAGATGATTTCTTCAAGCGTTTACATGACTTTTCGAGTATGCAATCAAAAATCGGAGATGCCTGCCTCTACAAACCTCAAATGAGAAAACATCAGTCAACGCTGTTTGACCATTTATAACATCATATGAAAACTTAGTATTGAGATTAGGGTTTACCAAAATGATGGAGTGTGCAGGGATGCGTGAGCCGAAGGAGGTGATGATGAGAACATCAGGTGAGGTTTGGTCGGAAATGATGGATGACATAATCGTTGGTTTTGGTAGCGCCCAAAGAAAAAGATGTTTTTTAAGGCGTGTGCTCTGTTCTGCTCTGTTTGTGTGGAACACACCCTGTGCATGGCTGCCATGTTCTGCATCTATTTATAGATTCTTCACTATTTAGAGTTACATACGTGTCGATCGTAGAATGGGTAAGTCTATACATTTTTAAGATAATTATAACTCAATGTAGAAAGATGATAAGAAAGTTGGAAAAATCTAATGCCTATGAAAAATCTAAAAAATATCTGATTTGGTTTTTGCAAACAATCAATCAAGTGCAGAGGAAGAGACACGCGGATGTACAATGCACGGCCTTGAACATGATCTTGTTTGGTGACTCATTCCATAAAATTAGGAGAGACAGACAACATGAATGTCATTTTCAACTGTCTGGAGATTACAATGGCTGTCTGGATATATAACATATCTCTTCTCGTCCCATAAAATTGTCAAGTTACTGGATTTACTTACATATCGCATTCGCGTCAAAACGTCAAGTTACAGGACTGTGATACTGCTGAGAATTATCATTACAGTATTTCCAGGACAGAAGTTAGATAATCTGAAGGATATTAGGGTATGGACTATGAGTATCACCTAGGGAGCATCTCGGTTGCGATTTGTGAGACACCTGAATAAGTTGGCTGGAAAAATGGATTTGTTGGAGATGGTTTGCCTTTGTTTGACAGTGAAATGCGACTACTACCGCTAGACCGTCTTGTGTTATCTGTTCTGTAAATTCCTGGATCTGTCAGTGACTTTTCGTTTAGCTGAACATCTTTTGAAAGCATAACAAGTATCTGCTTCATACTTGGTCGTTGTTTCGCAATGGCTTGTGTGCAGAAAAGTGCAACTTTGATGAAACGTAGTACCTCGTCTTTAGGATATTCTGCCATTTCTTGATCAACTATTTCCATTAGTCTTCCCTCTTCTTTTAACTGCCAAGTCTGCGACAATAGTTTACATTGAAACTCGAATGGAAGGGATATATAGGGCTTGTGTAGTTGCTAGTTGGAGAAAAATATTTTACCCATTCTAGTAGAAGCAGGAAATCATCGCCAAATGCCATTTTGTTGCTACTTCTACCGCTAATTATTTCAAGTATCAACACCCCAAAGCTATACACATCTGCCTTCTTCGTAAGCTGTCCGAGCAAAGCATATTCTGGAGCCAGGTATCCCCTGCCCAAATAAACATTTATTCAAGTAGTGATAAACATTCGAAACATTGTCTTGTATTTTTAGTATTTTGGTACAGGGGAATAAAAGAATCGACATAGTTCACACTTCAGCATAAATTATAAGCTTACGTTGTTCCTGCTACTCGTGTACTGACATGAGTTACGTTGTCTGGAAAAAGCTTTGCGAGGCCAAAGTCTCCAATCTTAGGAGTGAGGCTTCCATCAAGAAGGATATTGCTAGCCTTGATATCTCTATGGACAATAGGCGGATCAGCTTCCTCATGAAGGAAGCACAGGCCACGAGCTATACCCAAGCAGATTTCGACTCTTCTAGGCCAATCAAACTGGATATGATTACCTTTTGAAGCTTGAATAAATAAAAAATGCATCACTTTAGGGAACAATATGCAGTATCCTCTGAAATCAAGAGTATATAGCAATTCAAAAGAGAAGCAAGTGAATTGATTCAACTAATTACCGAGTAATGCAAAAGCAAGGCTGTTATTCTCGAGATACTCGTAGACCAATATCCGATGTTTTTCCTCAGCGCAACAACCGATCAGTTCAACCAGATTTGGATGCTCAATCACTGAGATCATGTTAATTTCCGTCAGAAATTCATTAGTTCCTTGTTTAGACTCTGCTGATAAACACTTCACAGCCACTCGAGTCCCGTCTCTTAAAACACCCTGCATTAAGATATATGAATAAAAGCTTAACAATTAAAAAATAGAAAAAATGTCAATGAGTCAGTACCTTATATACAACTCCGAAACCTCCCTTGCCGATTTGGTTTGATGGACGAAAATTTTGAGTGGCCAATCTGAGTGAGTTATATGAAAATAGTCTCACACTGCTGTGGAATATCTCTGCCCAAGCATATAAATGTAAACCAAAGTGAGAATCATATAAACTTATTGCCTATTTCTATTCAGTATGGAAAACTCTACTTGAGCTTTTTTTAGAAGATTCTTAGATCGTGCAGCACCCAAAGAAATAATTACTAGAATATCGTACCAATAGATTTTATATTCATACTGGGTTATTTCATTCTATGTACCAATCCAACAAAACGTATGCAAGCAACTGATAAATGAGTTTGTTAGCTGAACAGCATCTGGACCGATTTGACAGAGGGATACTTCCATAGTGAAAGAATACTATATGTTTTTGAAACTAGCATGACGAAGAGATGTAGAAACTGAATCATCACAAAGTATAAAAAATCTGCCTAAGGAGACAAAACACAACAAACTATTCAATGGGAATGGCGGAAAAATAGCCTGACAATAAAAAGTACAGAAAAGATATTTGTTCCATGATTCTTACGTCTGTCCAGATTCTGACCGACAGTATAAGTCTGGCTTTTACATGACCTTAGAGCATCCAGCCAACCACAACCCATGCTGAAAACTGCAAATAGCAAACAACATACTCCTGCTAAATAACTCAATCCAACCACAACTCTGTGCAGAATTCAAGGTTTCTGAGATGGAACAAACGAAAGAAAGCCTCATCTATAAAAACTCATTACAGTTTTCTGATTGATCAACTATATCTGACAACACAATTCAAAGATCACGTAAAAGAAGAGTGCCAGAAGTCTTACCTGATTCTAAAACTAGTCGCATAGGATGAAGCGAGCTCTGGTAGAGATGGCTTGTTTGTATGAAAAAAGAACCAGTTGATTAGGCACCAATTCATGCTGATCTTAAATACATGATCAAACATAGAAGTTTTGTTTTCATCATTTTGATATAAAAATGAAAAGAATTTAAAGAAATGGGGTCAAGCCGGGTGCAAAAGGGCAACTACTAGTCTATCTATTTAAACCATCTAAAATAAATAAATAAATGGACACAACAAGCGAAAATGACTAGTGCACAAATCTTTGTCACTATCACCTGCATTGTTTCTTACTCCAAGATGAGTACTTTCTGTAGCATTGATGAGCTGTGGAAAGATGCTCAAGAAAGTAGGGAAACAAGCTACCTGTTTTCTTTTCACGTTTGGGAGTTGGGAACCTGATTATAGGTTATCATTAATCCAATCATGCATGTAGTATTTCATAGATTGAATTAGCTTTATAGAGAAACAACATGAGTTGTTTTCACTTACATTTTCATGTCCTGTTGTTGATCCAAAAATGAGTTGAGTGTGGCAAATCAATTCTTGCGGAGCAGTTACACATACCCTGATTTGCGTGTGAGTTTCATTCAATGTTTGTATATTCAGTTGATTCTAACTTTGACCAAATTTGTTCATAAAATGCAAAGTTGTTATCAAGGGAACAGAATACCTGGGAGTCTAGTTGGGAAATGACCAAGTCTTTGTTTCTTAAATATATAGGAAGATGGTTGATTTGGAAAAGAAAATATGCAGTTAAAAGCAACTCGGCGCAGCTTGCCCTGGAACAGATCAGGAGCAGAACATCAGCAAATAACATTCATTTACTAAAACTGATGTAACAGGACATTCAATTACTAAACAAGCATACATATGAGCCATTCTAAACTGCTTTCAAAATGTACGTAATGTACTCTGACTACTGCAAGTACTGCTATCAATGACCTAACACACATCCTGTAAGCTTCTAGCACTACCATACAAAACTGCTCGAATTGTCCAGTCAAGGCCAATATCTGAAGTCTGAGCTTCATTAGCATTTACCCTGATAATGTCTTTGCTGATTCTCCTCAATGATTTTTTGAAGTTCTTTCTCACCAGCTGCCACCATACTTTTAACGGCATCAAAAGTGGTGAGCTTGATGCTGCATTATTAGAAAATGGGTATTAATCTGGCATATATACTACACGGTGGCCAAGGCCCAAGAAACTGTACCAGGAACTCATGTAACACAGCAGGAATACCTGCTATTTGGGAGAGTTTTGAGTGCGTTAGGCACAAACCCCCTGTACAATCCAAAAAACCCATCACGAGCGACAATACCTGTGAAACCAAGGTCCAGCGATTAGCAAATAAGCATTCAGCAAAAGCCAAAAGGACATAGTTCGGCAGCTGGTGTAGTATAGTTTAAGAGCATCTGATAATAACATAAATGCATATGAAATGCTTAGGAAGTAAAAATACATTTTACTGTGTTGTTGCTGAAGTTATTTCTATTTTTCTTTTTGTGACAAGCCAGCAACTGGATATAACAAATCGAGTTGTTTTCAAGCAATAATATCTTAGCGAGACAAGATAGTTCTCTCCTATGAACATATCATTTGATGCAGAACATTTAGGAACAAAAACATGGGAAGATATAAATGTTAGAGGGATTGCTCTCGAATGATAAAACATGTGTGTACAGGAAAACACACATGCTTGATGACCGATGAACTTGGGATAAGTCACGTAGATTGCTAAAATAATTTGTCATTTTGATAACAATCTATTGGTGTATAATTGAATAATGCATGTGAATTGAGAAGTGATGCATACAGCTCAACATTTCAATATGTTCATTACCCGGAATAGCATCTAAAACTGTGTTGTATGGGTTACCCCTCATCTGCATTTGCCGCCTGACAGTGTCTAGCGGATAGCACATGAGAGTGGCAATAGTTGCTGACAACAGAGCTGTAGCAAGAGACACTTCAGTCCTCTTTTGGTGTTTCTCAGGCAAAGACTTCTTAACCCTGAGGTTTGAATGACAGAAAACATCTTAATCATCATCTGGATTAAACCACTACACAAATGTAAAACAAATGTGAACAGTCAACACAACTTACAAGTCAAAAACACAAAAGTTCACAGCAATGTAAGGTGCGATTCCAATGAGAGAAGGTCCCAGACCACAATAGAAAGAAGCAAACCCTTCCTCTCTTAACATGTTTCGGGCAACCTGGATAGAAATCAGAGTTCTTCACGCGGCATATAACACTAAGTCACTAACAAACAGACTGACTGAGATCAGGAAGCACAAAACACAGAGATGTTACCTCAGTCATTGACTTGCTGCCTGTTTCCACTGCTAATCGTAATCTTAAAACATCTAGAGGATATGTTACCTACAAGTAATTGTAATTCACTGTTAACACTATGGGATGGAGGTATAAGTAACTTGTTATAGATACTACTTTAAAGTCCAGATGGATCCCCTGCTGAAAAAATAAAACATTATCACTGACATTTTCTCTTTTCTTATCAGTCCTAGAAAAACTTCACTTCAGCAATGTTACACTCATGCCACATATTGGGTGCCTAAGAGGCATTAAAGGGTACTTTAATGACCCCAAAAGAAAATAATGAAGCATTCATGAATCCTAAATCATATATTACTTACAAAGGTGGACGTCATGCCAGCACAAGCTCCAGCTGCAAGCCTTCCAATAACAGAGAGTTCCCCATCAGCCCCCCTAAATAGTTTCTTAAAGAGGCAAATGTGAAACGTTAATTCAAAAACCCAGAGAAATCAATATCCTGACATCAAAACAAGATAGAAGTTTAGTAGTACCTTGTAAGCTTCATAAGTAAAGAGCTGAGCAGCACTATATGGAATAACACGTATAACCTGGGGAAGGTTCCCTTTCCAGTACCCCTTTAATCCTTCTTCCTTACCAATTAATGCAAGGACCTGTAATCACGGCATGATAGGGAGTAATATTAATGGGTCCGTGTGGTACAGTAATGCTCATATGCATGGCATATCAGTGGCATATATTTGCATTTTTTCTTAAACATTACCTATTAAATGACTTAAATAAAGTGAACTAATTAAACCATAAAATTTACATATTTAGCTAACAAATGAAAGATAACCAACCCTTACATCAAAAAATCCAACAGCTTTCTTTACACTTTCTTGCCCAATTCGTAAACCATGAGTCTGCAAGCAGATACGTCAACATTAATACCAAAGAAAACCTAACACATTACCTATAAAGTATAAACTGCACAAATTAATTTGCGATAAAAGCATAATAAGAAAATGATTTAGCAGTTAATCTTATAAATCCAATGAAAATGATACCTTTTAAGAAAATAGAGATTCAATCAAACAATTCAACACAAAATAGTAAAAAAATGAATATAAAAAAATTGCAAACCTGCATAAGAAGCTTAAGTCGGTCAAGAGGGGCTGTAACCGTCTTGGCCGCAGCACCAGCAGCCGCGCCAGCTAGAAACAACGTCACATCCCTAGGCACACAAGCAACGATTGCCAATGGATGCTTTGTTAGGAAGATAAGATTAAACGGTTATTTATTTTAAGTAGATAAAGTTGTATTTATTATGTTGGTTTTATTCTGCTTAACGTGTGTCTTGTAAAGCCTTAAAAGGCCAACGTTTCATTTTAGTTTGAATAAGAAAGCTTTTAGTTTCTTACAAATTGGTATCAGGGCAGCCTTTTACAAGGACCTGAATAAGGAAGTTGTGTCTGTGAGAGACAATAAAAAAGGGTGAAAGAACCTGTGAATGGTTTTCAGTGAAGAGTATGGATGATGATAAGAGTATTAACACCATTCCTCACTTTGATGGACAACATTATGATCATTGGAGTGAATTAATGGAAAATTTACTTCGAGCAAAGGGACTTTGGAGTATGATTGCTACTGGTTTTCAAGAACCAAGTGAAACAACAGTTTTAACAGATGCACAACGGGATCAACTTGAGAATGCTCGTACAAATGATTACAAGGTCAAATATTATTTGTATCAAGCCATCGATAGAGTTGTGTTTGAACAAATACTTGACCGAAGAACATCAAAGGTGGTATGGGATTCATTAAAATCAAAATATGGAGGGAATGAAAAGGTTAAGAAGTCTCTACTCAACACACTAAGAAGGGAGTTTGAAGTGCTTGAAATGAAGAACGATGAGACTATTACCGAATATTTTGCGCGTGTAAGTGCTGTTGCTAATCAAATGAGGAGTAATGGAGAGATTATGACTGATTCAAAAATTATCCAAAAAATTTTAAGAACTCTTACTGAGAAGTTTTTATACATGGTTGTGTCAATTGAAGAGGCTAGAGACATTGATACAATGAGTCTTGATGAGTTACAAAGTACATTGGTGGTCCATGAACAAAAGTTCAAAAGGGTGGGAAAGGAAGATGATCAAGTTTTGAAAGCCTCTGCGGAAGTGTCAAACTCTTCTGAAGGAAGAGGAAGAGGAAGAGGGCGAGGAAGAGGCAGACAGTCTCGAGACAAGGAGTTGGTTGAATGTTACCGATGTCACAAGTTGGGTCATTTCGCTTATGAATGTCCCAATTCAAATAACAGAGTCAATTACATAGAATTCGAAAAGGGAGAAGAACTTCTTCTCATGGCACATGAAGAACCAAATGAAGTAAAAATAAAAGATATATGGTTCTTAGATTCTGGATGTTCTAACCACATGTGTGGAGATAAGAAGTGGTTTGTTGACTTGGATGAAAACTTTCAAAGAACAGTGAAGCTTGGCAATGACACAAAGATTGTTGCGGCCGGAAAAGGAAATGTGCGTATGAAGATGAATGGCTTAGTGCAAACTATCAGTGAGGTATACTACATACCAGAATTAAAGAATAACTTGTTGAGCATTGGGCAATTACAGGAAAGAAATTTAACTATTCTAATCAAAGATGGAGAGTGTAAATTGTACCATGCTCGTTTCGGACTAGTTATGCAAACAAAGATGACAACAAACAGAATGTTTGTGCTCTCGGCTTCTCCTTTATCTAATGTGGCAACAAAGAGTGACTCATCTGCATGTTTTATTGTCAAAGAAGAAAACACGATGAGTTTATGGCATAGGCGGTTCTGCCACTTGAACAACAAAGGTTTAAGAACTATGTATTATAAAAGGATAGTCAGGGGCCTTCCATCGATTACAAATACTAAAAAAATATGTGAGCATTGTCTTATAGGAAAGCAACATCGTGAGAAGATGCCAAAAGAAGCAACATGGAGAGCTGAAAGAAAATTGCAATTAATTCATGCTGATATTTGTGGTCCCATTTCGCCAAAATCGCATAGTGGAAAAAGGTATATGCTAACCTTTATTGATGATTATAGTCGTAAAATATGGATCTATTTTTTATGTGAGAAATCAGAAGCATTCTCAAGATTCAAAAACTTCAAGCAAAAGGTTGAAAAAGAGAGTGGAGAATCAGTAGTTTGCTTACGCACCGATAATGGAGGAGAGTTCACCTCAAATCAATTCATTCAGTTTTGTGATGAGCATGGAATCCGAAGGCAAGTTACTGCAGCTTACACGCCACAGCAGAATGGCGTTGCGGAGAGACGAAACAGAACAATCATGAATGGAGTAAGAAGTATGCTTTCAGAAAAGAATGTTCCTAAACAATTTTGGCCAGAAGCTGTTCAATGGTACGTGCATGTAATGAATCGTAGTATCACAACAACACTTAAGCATATCACTCCAGAGGAAGCATGGACTGGAATAAAACCAAATGTAGACTACTTTCGAATTTTCGGATGCTTGGCTCATGTGCACATACCTAACGCAAAGAGAGTGAAACTTGATGATAAAAGTTTCAAATGTGTTTTATTTGGGGTAAGCATTGAATCAAAGGCGTATCGATTATATGATCCTGTTGCAAAACGTATTGTTATTAGCAGGGATGTTGTTTTTGAAGAAGATAAAGCATGGAACTGGATCAGTGAAAGCTCAAACAAACTTAAATGGAGTGATGCAGAAACATTTGAAAAAGAAAATGGGCTTGATATGCAAAATGATGAGTCTGAGCACGAAGTTGTTAATGAAGAAATCATGATTACACCAACTCAAAGTCAATCTGAACAAGCAAATGAAAGACAAAGTAGGACCAGAAACCCACCTACTTGGTTACAAGATTATGTTACAGGAGAACAAATGGAAGATATAAGTGATGAAGGAGGTGATAGGATTATGTTTACAACGGTTGATCCAGTGACATTTAATGAGGCATCAAAAAGTAAGGTTTGGCAGAAAGCAATGGAGCAGGAAATAGAGGCCATTGAGCGCAATCATACATGGATATTGACTGAACTACCTGATGGTGCTAAAAAGATTGGAGTGAAGTGGGTTTATAAGACCAAGTTTAATGAACATGGTAAGATTGATAAGTATAAAGCTCGTTTAGTTGCGAAGGGATATGCTCAAGAATTTGGAGTTGATTATCACGAAGTTTTTGCGCCGGTAGCCAGATGGGATACGGTTCGTTTAGTCATTGCTTTGGCTGCACAGAATAGTTGGAATGTCTATCAACTAGATGTTAAAAGTGCTTTTTTATATGGCGAGTTATCTGAGGACGTATTTGTTGAGCAACCTCAAGGCTTTATTAAAAAGGATGAAGAGCATAAAGTTTACAAGCTTAAAAAGGCACTTTATGGACTCAAACAAGCACCAAGATCATGGTACTCGAGAATTGAATCTTATTTCATCAAAGAAGGTTTCATCAGGTGTGTTTTTGAACATACATTGTTTATCAAACATGGTTCATTGAGCAAACTACTTGTTGTTAGTTTATACGTTGATGATCTTTTGTTTACTGGGAATGATCCATCCATGTTTGAAAGCTTTAAGGAATCTATGAAAAGTGAGTTTGATATGACTGATCTCGGAAGGATGAGCTTTTTTCTTGGAGTGGAAGTATTGCAGAATGATGGAGGTATATTTATTAATCAAAGAAAATATGCTAGTGAGGTCCTAGAGAGATTTGGACTATTACACAGCAACTCTGTCAAAAATCCTATTGTTCCTGGTTTCAAGCTCACAAGAGATGGAGATGGAATTATGATTAATTCTACCATGTACAAACAGATTGTTGGGTGTCTTCGTTACTTGACAGTGACAAGACCAGATATTATGTATGTGGTCGGTCTTATTAGCAGATTCATGGAAAAACCGACTCAGCAACATTTACTTGCAGCGAAACGAGTTCTTAGATATGTCAAAGGGACATTAAGTTATGGAATTTTTTATCAAAAGGTAAGGAATGAGATTGATGTCAAACTACTTGGTTACACTGACAGTGATTACGCAGGAGATTCAGAGGACAGAAAAAGTACTTCAGGGTATGTATTTTTGCTTGGTGGAGGCGCTGTAGCTTGGTCCTCAAATAAGCAGTCAATAGTTACACTATCAACGACCGAAGCTGAATATGTCGCAGCAGGAGCAAGTGCTTGTCAAGGAATTTGGATGAAGCGGCTACTTGAAACACTTAGTCAACCTCAGCCAGGAAGCATGAAGATATACTGTGACAACAACTCAACCATTAAGTTAGCCAAAAATCCAGTTTTGCACAAACGGAGCAAACACATTGATGTGAAGTTTCACTTTCTCCGAAATCTCACAGAAGATGGTGTCATTGAACTGGTTTTTTGTCCTTCAGAGGAAAATATTGCAGACATCATGACGAAGGCCTTAAAGCTTGAGTCTTTCCAAAAGTTACGAGGAAGGTTAGGAGTTGTTAATTATGAAGATGTTAAACAGCATTGAAGATGGAATGCAGTTTAAGGGGAGATTTGTTAGGAAGATAAGATTAAACGGTTATTTATTTTAAGTAGATAAAGTTGTATTTATTATGTTGGTTTTATTCTGCTTAACGTGTGTCTTGTAAAGCCTTAAAAGGCCAACGTTTCATTTTAGTTTGAATAAGAAAGCTTTTAGTTTCTTACATGCTTCAGCAACTGAGCCGTAGTAGGCGCGTAATCTCTCTGCTCCCTCTTTTCCAAAACCGAAATGCATGCGAATTTTCCAAACCTAAAACCAGCCGAAGTCGTCAATGCAGTCGTTTGTAGTTGATGCAACTCCGCCTTATCCGGGCCGAGTGATGGAATCGGTCGACTCACTAGCACGGCTCTCTCTTGCTCCATAACGCGATCCAAACGACGCCGTCGTGTGAGGTTTAGATAAGGCTGCACACCGTTGTAGTTTCAAGTTGTTGCAGAACTACTCACGCTTTCTTACTTTATTTGTTTATATTTATTATTTAGATTATTTGTGACCGTCGATGTTGACACGTGGCGGTAGGATTTATTCAGTAGCATTCGGCAGTCGGATTGTTGTCAAAATGAAAATGGGCTTAGTAAATCTTAGTCGAAGCCGGCCCAAAAGTACGTGTAAGAAGAAATGATTTTCTATTCAAAAAGTTGAAACGATATCGTTTGAAACATGCAGTATAACTAGTATGGACTTTGGAGAGTGAGTTGGCATTGCAAGTCGATAGATTGTATGTTAACAACCACAACCGATGGTGGGACCGGGTCGGCCGCAGTTCGTTCTCTTCGGATCCTCCATCGTGCAATTCAGCTTCGACGATCAAGGATGGGGTTCCATTCTCGCCAATCTTTACGCTCGTCGGGTCTGTCTTAATTCTACTCGCACTCATTTCAGCTTTCGAATTAGGGTTTCGAATTAGATCATTGTTGTGAAGTTTCAATTTGGAAGAATTATTCTTTGGGTACTTGTGAATGATTCTTGCCGTTGTACTTGGATTTGTAGGCAGACATTGTGCTTAGAGGGTATGCTGGTTGGAATTCGAGACAAGCGTTGCAAGCACTTAATCACATTTTTCCAAAGGTATGAAATTGTGACTGATATGTTTTCTTTTGCTTTTTTTTATATTGGATGGAAACGTGGACTACTTTTTTGCGCAAATGTGACGTTTGCTTTAAAACACTCATAGTTGTTTATCATTTATTCAGGACGCTGCTGTACAGCCTTCTTTAGTAATAGTATACTTTGGTGGCAATGACTCGGTGAGCCGACACCCAAGTGGCATTGGTCCTCATGTACCCCTGTCTGAGTATGTTGAGAATATGAAAAAGATTGGTCTTCATTTGAAGGTAAGATTCCTTCCGAGAAACTTATTTTTCTCTGTATTTGACTTGCCTACAAATAAATCTGTTTTGCATTTTCTAACTTCAAAATATTTTTATGAAAAAGTACGCAAGGGGATTGATTTTATCTATAGTGATTTTTTTATTTAGGTTACTCCATGATTTATTTCATTATTGGATTTCATAAGATTACCTGCAGCATTTTGTCTTTTGTTCATTGCTGCAGTTGTTGAACGTGTGCTTCTGATTGACAATCTAACAGACTGTTTTGTATTCTTAATCCGGCCAGAGTCTTTCAGAGAAGACTCGTGTTATCTTTCTCAGTCCTCCTGCTGTCAATGAAGCTCAAATCAGAGAATATTTTGGGTGCACCATTCTGACGCTTTATATCGTACTTGAATCAATCAACAATTTAACATTAACATTTTATAATATTCACATGATGAATTAACTGATGCAGTGATGAAGGCAAAGGGAGATCAAACGAAAATTGTCGAAGATATTCAGAAGCATGTTTATACCTCTGCAAGCTCATAGATGTGAAATGCATTGATATGTGGAATGCACTCCAGGGAAAAGATGATTGGTTGACTACTTGCTTCACGTAAGTTTTCCTTGAAATTATTTACATTTGAATTGTTCAAAGGTTTCTTTTCTCCACATATTGTTTATACATTATAAATATTTTTTCGGGTAACTGACATTGTTTTGTTCGTTATCCCAGTCATCTCATTCTCGATTAAAACTAGTTTCATTTTTTCCAGTGATGGGATTCATTTGTCAGCAGAAGGAAGTAAAATTTTTGCTCATGAGATACTAAAGGCTCTCAAAGAAGCAGATTGGAAGCCAAATCTACATTATAAGTATTTGCCAATTGAATTCGAAGAATATGGTCCTCAAGGTTCAGATGGAAGCAATGTTGCTGACTGGAATATATCCACAGAGTGGGATCAGAGTTCAGTGTGAAATCAATAATCACTCAAAGTTACCTGTTATGACAAAATGTTCCATGGTATTATGACAAAATAAATTACAAGTTTTCCAAAAAACATAGAAGACAAATATTGTAAGATATATTTGATAAAATGAATGATAATTGACAAGAAAAACATGGAAACTTCAAGATAAAATTGACGTATGAGTGTTGCATTGCATAGACAAAGCAGTTACAATTATATTATTTGCACGTATGCTAATCACATTATTAGTAATCAACGATGGAAATGATATTCTTCGGAAATGATATTCGTGTTACTAAAGTTATATGTCTATCCGACAGACATTTATTAGTCACCAATCTGCACTCTTGCAACAAAAACATATTTTTATAATATAAAAAAATTTAATTTAAACATTTCTTAATAAATATTCGTAATCCAATATTAGCGCTAGTCAATTCCAACCTAAAGCGCGTGACGAAGTGGGGTTGGCCTAGTGGTTAGGCACATCCTGTAATCCCTTTTTAAAAAAATAAAAAAAAAAAAAAAGCGCGTCACGCAGCCCTTTAGTTTGACCCGAACTCAATTCGTCTTTTTCTCCGTTGACCCCCAAACTCGCCCACTCTCTCCGATCCAATGCGTCGTCCGTCTCCTCCAACCACTTGCTCAATCACTAACCTCTCGATCAAATGAGAAGATGGGACTCGCACTCTTCTCACCATGGCTTTCAATCTTCATCATCATCTTCTTAAATCCCTCCGCTGCCATAACCACTCCTTGCTCCACCCAACACCAGATCTCTCTCCTCCTCCGACTCAAAACCGACCTCCTCCACGACTCAAACTCATCTGTAAAGCTCTCGATATGGAACGATCAGTCTCTCGATTTCTGTGCTTGGCCGGGCGTCGGTTGCTTCGATAACTGTGTCGTCGATTTGGACTTGAGCGGTGAGTTTATATACGACGGACTCGACAACTCCAGCGCTTTGTTTGAATTCAAGCAGTTGGAGAAGTTGAATTTGGCTTTTAATAACTTCAACAATTCGAATCGTGTGCCGGAGAGGTTAGGTGAGTTTACGAGACTTACTCATTTGAATTTATCTAATGCTGGATTTGTTGGACAGATTCCTGTTCAGATTTTGAGATTGAAGAATTTGGTTAGTTTGGATTTATCGACGTTTTCGTTACTTGGGACGTCTTTGCTTGTTCTCCAGAAGCCTGGATTGGGAGATTTGGTGAGGAATCTTTCACATTTGTCTGAATTGTATCTTGATGGAGTGAATCTTTCAAATGTTGGTGCTACGTGGAGTAATGTGTTGTATTCCTCATTGCCTAATTTGAGTGTATTGAGTGTACCGGGATGTTATTTGTTAGCACCTGATGATGGTGGTTATTCACTGGGAAGCTTCGGTTTCTGACGGTTCTTCGCCTGGATGGGAATAATTTGTCTTCACTGGATCCTCGGGTTTTTGCAAGATTTTCCCGCTTGGTGAGTTTGAGTGCAGTGTTGTGCGAACTGAGAGGGAATTTCCCTTCACAGGTTTTTCAAGTGCATTCCCTTGAGAAATTGGACTTGTCTGACAACAAGAATTTATGTGGATATTTTCCGCAGTATTTTGGGAATAGTTCTCTACAGATGTTGACTCTTAGCAATACAAATTTTAGTGGACCAATCCCTGAATCCATCGGGAAGCTGAGAATGATGTCCCATTTAAACCTCGGAGGATGCAGTTTTGACGGGCTAATACCACAACAATTATGGAACTTGACAAACTTGGTTTCTGTAGATTTAACATCCAACAGATTAAAGGGCTCAGTGCAATCATTCACCCTGTTGGTGAAGCTCAGAGCATTGTTGCTACCTAACAATTTATTAACAGGTTCCATTGGTGCGACATATTGGAAAAAGTTAGAGCTATTAGAAGATCTTGATTTAAGGAACAATTCTCTCAGTGGTAGTATCCCAGCGTCTTTGTTTGGTATGTCATCGTTGACAAAGTTGCTACTTTCCCATAACAAGTTTGATCGTTTGGAGAATTTAGACGGTGGTGTGATGTCCTCGTCCTTTTTGGACACTCTTGATTTGGGCAGCAATATGTTACAAGGGCCGTTTCCAATTTCCGTTTTCAAATTGCAGGATATCAAATTTCTTACTATGCGTTTCAATAACTTCAGTGGAGCATTGGATTTAAGTTCGATTCAGAGCTTAAAGAACTTATCTAATCTTGATCTGTCATTTAACAAATTGTCAATTGAGGCCAAGGAAGTAGGCTTTTCTTCTTTTCCGCAACTCAGCACCTTAAAGTTGGCATCTTCCAGATTGAAAAAATTTCCGGACTTCCTGAAGAACCAAACCAGATTAAACTACATAGATCTTTCAGCCAATCAAATCTATGGTAGGATACCCAAGTGGATTATGAGTCTGACTTCTCTGTCTCACTTAAATCTTTCGTATAACTATTTAACGGATTTCGAAGACCGGAATATTATAGCAAGTGTAAATATTCTAGACCTTCGCTCAAATCAACTTTATGGGGAATTGCCGAAGTCTCCCCACATCTGCTGCATATATTGATTTTTCAGTGAATAATTTCAACTCCGAGTTGCCGTCAGATATCGGTAAATATCTCTTATTTACATATTTCCTTTCTCTCGCAAGTAATTCATTCAAAGGGAAAATTCCACTGTCAATTTGCGCCGCTACATATCTTCAAGTTCTTGATCTTTCTAACAACCGTTTCGACGGAGACCTTCCACTGTGCATTATGAATATGAGTCAAACACTTGGGGTACTGAATATAAGGAATAATGGTATTAGAGGAAGAATTTCTGATTCATTTGCCGCAAATTGCACATTGAGAACATTTGATCTGAGTTGGAACTTGATCCATGGAAGTCTTCCGAAATCTCTTTCAAACTGCAGACAATTGGAGGTATTGAACCTTGGTAACAATAGAATTGATGACACATTTCCATGTTGGCTAAAAAATGTATCCAGTTTACGGGTTCTTGTCCTTCGCTCTAATATTTTCCACGGAAGCATTGGATGTCCGGACATAACCAGAAACTGGGAAATGCTGCAAATTGTAGACGTGGCTTGTAACAAGTTTACTGGTTCTCTGGATCCATATTGCTTGAGCAGTTGGAAGGGAATGATGACAAGTACCAATGAAGTAGAATCAACTCATGGTCATTTAAAATTTAAGGTGCTCGAATTTAGCCAGCTTTATTACGAGGATACAGTGACAGTCACTTTCAAAGGTCTACAAATGGAGTTGGTTAAAATTGTGACTGTATTTAGCTCCATGGACTTTTCAAGAAACCAACTTAGCGGGGAAATCCCAGACATGATCGGAAATCTTACATCACTCTTTGTTCTCAACTTCTCAAACAATTTGTTTACCAACAACATACCAGAATCTCTCGGAAACTTGGCCCAGCTGGAATCCTTAGACTTGTCACACAATCAACTTAATGGTGAAATCCCTTCTCAGCTCACAAACCTAACTTTCTTATCAGTTTTGAATCTCTCGCACAACAAGCTAGAGGGAATGATCCCAAGTGGCAGGCAATTCAATACATTTCCAAATACTTCTTATTTAGGCAACGAAGCACTCTGTGGACCACCATTGAGCAGTAGTATAGAATGCAAAGTGACTCAATCGAGAAGAAAAGAAAAAGCATCAAACTCAGTTCCCTTCGATTGGCGGTTCATCCTAACTGGAATCGGGTTTGGAGTGGGATCAGGAACAATTGTTGCGCCACTAGTATTTTTGGAAAAAGGAAAGACTTGGCATGAAAAACAAGTGGATAATCTTCTGTCTCATATTCTTCATCTTTTCGGGTTAAGTCACTTCATACAAGATGATGTATTGGATGAGGAAGAAGAACATTTGGAATCTGAAAATCAGAGTGAGGATGAAACACTTGACATATTTTGCTTGTATTGCTCCAAGATTGATGTGACCAGGAAGAAGGTGATACACAATCCGAAATGCAGGTGTCAAGAATCACCTCCAACTTCATTCACATCTTCCTCATCCTCTTCATCTTCCATTTTATTTCATGCAGTGTAAATATGAAATATGATATAGAGTTGGAATCCATAACAATTGAGTTTTTGAGTAGTTAAAATTTCAATATTAAAAAATCCTTCAGTAGATTTGCAAGATATGGGCCGTTGAAGTGCATGGTGACGGCCCATTAAAATTTCTGCAAACGACCAAACCCTAATATCTTCTGGTGGACACCTTTCCTTCACTCTGATCACCGGCAGCTGAACTGTAACCATGGTAACGTCCTCTACTCTCAATCAAGTGTTTATTGTTCCAAGGGTTTTATGGTCACTTCATTTTATGTTGAATTGTGAACAAAGCTTGTTTATTTTTGTAGGCTAGAGGTTTGAAGAAGCACTTGAAGAGGCTCAATGCCCCCAAGCATTGGATGCTTGATAAACTTGGTGGTGCTTTTGTAAGTCTATCAGTTGCTCCAGTTTTAACTTTTGGTATTTTTTCGTTTGTATGGTTTCATCACATTGAATGTGTAGTCGTGCCTTGTATTTTTAGGCTCCAAAGCCATCATCAGGACCCCACAAGTCTAGGGAATGTTTGCCACTTATTTTGATTCTAAGGAACAGGTTGAAGTATGCATTAACGTATAGAGAGGTAGTACTTATCTTGATGCAGCGACATGTTCTTGTTGATGGCAAGGTCAGGACTGATAAAACTTACCCTGCTGGCTTCATGGGTAAAACTGTTTATTCACCTTCTTCAGTCTAACCACTGCATCACTGCAGATTTTATCTCATAATCTACATTGTCTTTTAGATGTTGTGTCCATCCCCAAAACTAACGAGAACTTCCGTCTGCTCTATGACACCAAGGGTCGTTTCCGACTCCACTCTATCAGGGATGAGGAGGCCAAGGTTTGTGTACTTCTTGTATTAACATTTCAATTGCTTATTTTTGATGATATAACAATAATTAAGTTAGCCTTTCACGCCATCTGTTTCTACCATCACAATGAGTTTGCGTCAAGGTTTCACAGTGTATATACTTATATATTTGCTTTCTTCGACATAATGTAAGAATGAGATGTGCATTTAGTGTGCATGCATGTAGTTCATATACTATATGAAGTTGGATCAGCCCATTACTTATAATTTTTAATTCTTCTATTAGGTTTATCCCTTCTTCAGTTTGTTATACTGAAAACTCAGATACTTAGTGCTCCATAATTATTTCATGTGAACTAATATATATTGTTACTTGTAGTTCAAATTGTGCAAAGTTCGGTCTGTTCAATTTGGATCAAAGGGGATCCCATACATCAACACCTATGATGGGCGTACTATCCGTTACCCAGACCCTCTCATCAAGGCCAATGATACCATCAAGCTTGACCTAGAGACCAACAAGATCACTGACTTCATCAAGTTTGATGTTGGTAATGTCGTTATGGTCACTGGTGGAAGGAACAGAGGGCGTGTTGGAATCCTAAAGAACAGGGAGAAACATAAGGGTAGCTTTGAAACTGTTCACATCCAGGATGCAACTGGCCATGAGTTCGCTACCCGTCTTGGAAATGTGTTTACTCTTGGAAAAGGAACCAAGCCTTGGGTATCTCTTCCCAAGGGTAAGGGTATTAAACTGTCCATCATTGAAGAAGCCAAAAAGAGGAATGCTGCTCAATCCGCTGCTACTGCTTAAGCTACGTTATCAGGCGCAGTGGTGACCCGTTGGACTTAAAACTTGGATGATTAATTACAGTTCATATTTTGGCTCTGTAGCAATTATATGTTAATTTTGCTTGAACTGTTGACCTTATTTTTCTTGGTTTCATTTTTAAAACTATAAAACCAGAGTTTTGATTCTGTTTCTTTTACGATTGTTGAGATAAGAGATTGTACAGTCAGTTGCTAGTATTCTCTTTATAATCGAGTAGAGCTTGGACATTGCCAATTATTAACTCAGGTGTCTTTGAATCATCTGTTCTTATAACAGATTATCTTCATGCTCAGGTCATTTGTTGCTGTTGTGGATGTCTTTTACAGGTTGGTTATACTTGATCAAGCACCAGACCACTGAAGCATATTCCAGACAACTGTTTGACTTGAGGCCCCTTCACATTTGATATCTTTCCGATCATTGATCAGGAATCTTTGGTAGCCAAACTTAAGTCAAAAGTGCTAAAATCCAACAAAGTATGCTTGGATCACTGCCTTATAATTCATTGATTGATGGTATTTGGTTTCAAAAGTGCAATGTTCACTATTTTATACTAATCAACCAAGTTCCTGGAGATAATTGTTCCTTTTGACAGGCTTTCTCACCGGCTCAGGCTTGGGTTGGGTCATCGATAGGGCTGACAGCTGACCAGCGTCAATGACTTGGTGAGAGTTATGTCTTCCTCTTTTGTTTTGTTGTTTTTTGTTGTCTACACCATTAATGCTTTGATAATGGTAGTTTTTTTTTTGATTCAGGGTGAGATTGTTACATAGACAATAATCTTACAATGCGAGCAAATGAAACAAACCGAAGGGACAAAACACAAAGACATTCAACATCTAGGAAGTCTCATTAATGACGATTGAAGAGCAGGCCACGTACGGCACCATCCCAACGAACTCACCACAGTCCATACCCACCGGACTCGAGAAAATTCACCACAGCAGCCAAGACAGAAAATCGGGAGGACCTCAAGGCTCAGAGCCCAGGAAAACAAAGAGCAGGGACAGGACAACAAGACCCAGCCAGGGGGACACAAGCATCAAGACCCAGGCAGGACACAAGCATCCCAGCAGTGCATCAAGACCCAGCAGTGGACACCAGCACCAAGAGTCAACCCATCAGGCCCAGCAGGCCCAGCATGCCCAGAAACCCTAGCACTCGTACCGCCGCCAGATCCACGCCGCTCCACTCACACCTCCCCACCCGCGCCGCCGGGCTGAATCCGAATCCGAATCCAACCCCCAACGTCGACCAACCCCGCCAGCAGATCCACACCGCGCCACTCACGCCGTCGGAACGAAACCCAGCTGCCGTCGAATCCGAATCCAACCCCCACCGTCGACCAACCCCGCGAGCGACCAACCCAGCCGAATCCATCCGCAAGCCTCAGACGCCTCAGCCCCGAACCCCAGCCCCTCGCCCTCCGCGGATCCAGCCGTCCCCGACCCCAGTCCGCCCTCCCGTCGCCGTCCGGCGCTCAGATCCGACAGACGCTCATCACCGCAGTCCCATCCGGTCCGCCACCAGGCCGAAAATCGCACGGAGGCTTGGATTGACGACCAAGCCCTTCCTCCCCGCAAAAGGCGACCTTCAACCCGTGACCGAGCACACAGAACCATGGCAGACCGCCCTCGAAACACCACCAGACAATCCCCGAAACGGGGCAGAAAACAAGCTCATGGCTTGAGGGAAAGCTAGCACTCACGGCTAGAGGAAACCATTATTGAAAGGGAAAACATAACAGGAAAAAGGAAACCGAACGGAAAACAACCGGAAACAGCAAAGGAAACAGGGGCGGAGGAGGAGCAGCCACCTCCAAGGCGGCCGTCCTCCCCAGCCCAGATCTGAAACTCGTACGGAAACCCTTGAGAGAGGTTAGAGAAAAAGAGCTAGGTACTGGAGCTCGTAGTTGGAATTAAGCATTATTACCAAAATAGTTTAGCTGAGTGAAGGATTCAAATAAAAGGAGGGCAAATTGCTTGATAATTTGATAGCATCTTTCTCTTTTTAGTATAGATGGATGCTAATGAGAACGCTGTGAAAAGAGGTACTATCTTAACCACCATTCGATCATGTTTCAAGACATGCTGCTTCAATGTGAAGTCCGTGTTTCACAAGCTCAAATATAACTCTAAAGGTTTGTTTGTTTGTTTCTCTTGCTTTTCTTTTTCAAAGTAAATAAGCCCATTTAATAATTTGTGTGCAAGTGCAGGGTGTTCAAACGGACAGGTAAGTCTATACCAGGCTATGGAAGAGTGTGATGGATATGAGGACATCCAGGTCATGTGGGATATGCTTGTCACAGTCCCTCGACACCACATGCCACAAAATCCATCCAGTAAAGAGACTGCAGTTCCATTTTGGTTATGCTGTAAACGTTCAAAACCAATATAATGTTCTGTTCTTCACATGTTGCTTTTTACTATGGATGTATCAAGGCCCATTCCATCCAAAGTTTGAACCCTGCAAGGAAGATAAGAATGAAACATGTGAAATCAAGAGAGACATGGCAGCATTATTCATAAAGTATGGAGAATATTATATAATCAGAAAGAAATATACGGTTCATATCAAAATTAAAACCCATTGATGTTGTTAAAACTTGTGCAAAAGACAAGGCCAATTTACATTATCTACTGCTGATGTAAATCATGCATACTGTGTGCATAGACTTGACCTTTATTGGCCTAAATGAACTCATGAAAAAATAAATGAGAAATCCAGAAAAACACACACTGTTGAAATGAAAAATAATGAAGCAGTTCACTGTCTAAACTTCTTCTTTCCTTTTGTTCCCATCTACCTTAGTAAGTACTCTATAGGAATAACTTTATATTGAATGTAACAACTATAGTTGTATTTTGCTGACAAGTTAAATTGGTAGTGGAGATGATCAGAGAACGTTGTCAACATGAAGAGTAGCATTCAGGCATCTGGAATCACACTGCCAAGCATAGCAAGCATTCCTAGATTGAAAGGAGACATGTCAATACTTCAGTTTCTTAGTTAATTATAGAAAGTAATCTTCAATTTACCAAGTCATCCACAAAGCAAACCTGCATCCCTCTACCATTTTGCACCTGCCTTTCAGAAGTTTCAAGACATTTATAATACTCTCATAATCCATAATTCACCAAAAAATAAATTAAATACATGAGAACATCCTCCTGTCCTACCTTTTTCTATACATTATTTCAGCAATAAGAGACTAAAATGTGAACTGTTTCAACTACTTGGAGTATTCCAGACAAGCTGATATTGACATATACTAAACATGTGATAACAAATATGGACAAACTTAGCAACATTTTTTCTGACATCACTGCATGATTCACAAGATGCCTATTAACCAAATACCAGCCCACAGAATAAAAATCTAACCAAAGTTCATACTAGTAGTACACAAGAGGCCAGAAGACAGTATTGGCTGAAAATCACCATCTACATATTTCACTACAGCTAAGAGCCAGCAGAACTAGAAACTACAATGAACAATAAAATTTTGGACAACTGAACATGCATAAGGATAAAGATGAGGGATATAGAAGTTATACTAGCATTTATTGTTCACAGCCATTGATGCACAAGAACTCCACTTTTTCTAAGTGAGGTAAATAGATCCAAGCACTGCTGATATGTTTTTTCATACTTGGGAGATCTCACTCCGGGGCAACATTTCTGCCACCGATTATAATGACACTCCAAGAAAAACTCATCAACTAAGCATATTGCTCCTGTCTCAAAGAGCCTGGGAATCAAATCAAATTCTGTTCCCTCAACATCCATCTTCATAACAACAAAATCCCTCTCAGAAACTGTTTTCTTCAACCAATTTGCAAAATCAAAGCCTTGAATCATATTAACATCGCTTGAAGAGCTGTTAGAAGAAGTGACGGGTTGAATCCTACCCATTCCTCTTACTTGAACCTCTTTCTCTTTACCTGGGTCTCGATTAATTTCAAAGATGAGTGACTCATTCTTTACCCAAGCAGCATAAGGCAACAATTTCACATTTTTCTTCGTCTTATATTCGTCATGAAAAGCTTTATCAGCCTCGATCGCATAAATGTCAAAAGTCTTATTCTGCTTTGGGTATTGCTTTCTGAACCAACTACCAATACTGGACCCATAGTTCCTGGCCCCGACATCCACATACACATACCTATGCTTGAAATTTATATCAGCCATTGTGGGTAAATACTTCACATTCTGAATATTCCTCTTTAAAGTTATCCACGGCTTCAGTGGTTCCTCTACTATCAGCGGCTCAGCATTAAGTACCAATTGATGTTTATAGTCCGGGACAAAACACTTATTCTCAGAACCATGCCTAAGTTTAGCACCGTGACTATGCGTACTCACACTAATTTTTTGAAACACAAATTGATGTATAAGAGGCATTGCGCTATCAAATCCATCAATAACTCGAGATCTAACTAACTTGCAAAAATCAAACAAATCCAGTAAAGAATTAAAACTATACTCATCAGTAGATACCGTATGGACGACCAAAAATCCTTTGAGCTTCAAAATCCGCGAAACTTCCATTGCGTAATCCAAGTGTCTACTAGACTGATCCAATCCCCGGCCACCTGAGAACACGAAATCAAAAGTACCATTCTCAAATGACATCTGATGCGCAGCTCCCACAACAACCAGCGGCTTCAAAGCCTTCTTCCAAATTCCAATAGAATCCAACACACCAATCTCTTTCAATGCCAACACATCCTCCCCAGTCTGAGATTCAACACATAGAGCTTTACCACTACGTGTCAAGTATCCATCAGAGATCAGACCTTTAAACATGGAGGTGTAGAACTGCACCGGCTTAGTCCAATCCGGCTGCGGCATATCAGCAGATCCGGAGAGTGCAGGCGCATTGGTGTTAGTATTGAGAGCAGAAGAAAGGGCGGCGTTTTCAGCGCCGGTGACGAAACTGAAACTATCTGGAAAAGCGAAGAAGCAGAAGTCACCTAAGTCGCAGGACTCACCTCTGATGGTGACTATGTAAGCGAATCTAGCGGCGATGATGAGAAGACCGAGGAGGAGTATACGGACGAAGACGTTGCCGAGAATGCGTGGTCTGACGGCAGATTGATCTATCATTTTGTTGAAACTTCTGGAATGTGAAAGACTGAGAATAATAAACGAGGAAAGACCTAACGGGAGCAGAAGCGGGAGGAGGTGTGGTTGGCTCCGATGAGGCAGCGTGTAGAGCTTGAACGGGTGAATGAAACGGAGAAGAGTCGGCGCATGGCGGTTGAGACGTCAGCTAAGAGGGTTGCAGACGGTGGAGGAGAAGAGTGACGATGGAGAGAGGGAGACGACGATCGCGATGGGGAGGGAACGACGTCGGTTTAATTGGTTTGATGACTGGCGTGGGCCCGACGTTGAGGCCCATTGTTGTGGTCCGTGAAGTGTCACCTGAATTTGTTTATTTTCAGGACAAGCTGAAGTTGAACTATTGATAACCAAAAGCATCAGCAAACAATACGATTTATTTGTACAAAAAGGATTACAATGAAAAAAAATAGCAGCTACTAAACACATGGAACTATTTACATTTGAACTATATTAATAAATACAAGCAAAGCTGATTACCTCAGCCAACAACTTAGTACAATGCAAATCCCTTTACTGCTTTTGGCCGCAGTAATCCCCCCCAAACTGAGGCAGCATTGGGCTACCACTGCTCGACAAATAACTTGAAGCAGAGATGGCTCACTATCACAGACAAACGTTTAAGATCACCCATCATGATTCTCCATTTGAAGATTGATTGATTGATACCCTTTCATCTTGAATTAGGGCAATCATCAACATAGATGGAGACACATGCATCGGCAGAACCAGCAGCAAGCAATACTTGATATGGATGGAATGCAAGGCAGCTGACAGATCCAATTTTCTGACCCATGAAAGTGGGGTAGTACCTTATAGTTCCTAGTTGGTCTCCTTCAAGACTGAAGACTTTAATGAGCTGTTTGGCAGACCCACTGGCAATAAGGGGGGCGTGTCTGTGGATGGCTAAAGCTGTAAGAGACCCTCTATGAGCATCAATAGAAAGATATGCTTCCTTTTGATATCTGATATCAAGGAATTGAATGTCCCCCGCTTGAGATGCACTCACAATCTGGCAAGAAAGGGATATACATCAGCATGTTTAATTAGTCAAATAACATAGTTGGCATCACAGATATATTAACTGTGAATCACAATTAAATCATTTGTATTTACCTTAAGAGGATCGACTCCAGGTTGAAAGCCTATCCCAACAACTTTCTCAACTTTTTGGATGTGCGGTCGACTGACACTTACGAGTCTAAATTTTCAGAGAATGAATCTTAATTAATCTCAAATATAAGTTTTCCAAATACGCATGTTAGTTTCACATAGTTTTCAAATGAAGAAATGCTTTACAACATTACATACACAAAAATCACAAATGAGAATATTCAAATCACATTCTGAGAATATGCATCACATTCTATGGTATGATGTAGCCCAGTGTTCTATCGCTTCATGTTCATTATTTTCAAATAACATTAAATATAGACACAAGTTATGTGTATGCATTCCTTTATATAAACAAAAATAATTAGTAAAAACACCAAAGATATAAACTCACTGTTCATGTGCTCGTATGTCATACAATCTGACCGTTCCATCAAGAAATCCAGCAACAAACTGACCGCCATGTACTTGCGAAGCAGACTAGAAAGAAAACACAAACGTTAATATAACAGATGCAGGCAATATCACGTACTTCACTGACTCCACTTCATGAAAGACCATTTTATCAGACATGAATGTTTTCCATTGCAACTTAGGTAGATTATCCAGTAACAAATAACCTCAAATGATGTACTTGCAAAACAAAATGACGACAATTAAACAGACAACTAATCTGTTCCAGCTGACAACAAGGGAAAGCATAACGAGGAATCAAACAAAGTGAAACCTACCAATGCCGAAATTCCAAATTCTGAAGACCAGGGAATGGAGTTAAGCAGCTGTTCTTTCTCTAAATCCCACACCATTACCGATGGCAGTTCACCAGAGGCATACTACATTAAAAAAGGCGATGAGAAGGCAGTCCTGGTCTATAAATGATAAACAGCTTCATAACGGAAGACTAAAGATTCATCATCAGTCTGCACTCACTAAAAATCCTGATCTCTGTTGCCAGTCAACAACTGTATTCAAACTCTGCAATCCAGATTTCTGCCCCTGAATTGAAAAAAATCCAGTGACAAGTCTCTGTTTGCCCCTACTTGCATAATCCTTCCATATACGTACACTTCCATCACCTAAATCAAACACAATATTATATTTTTAGAATGACATACTAATGAATAGAGCTCGGGTGTGAAATGAAAAGATGGTGCATTTACATGATGCTACGAGCAGTAAGCTATCATCTAACTCATTGACTAAGCAAAGCTTAGAAATCCCCTTGTCAGGATAGTCATGATTGTCAAAGCAATTGAGTAAAGAAGCTTCTTCATAATTCCATACTCTGGGAAACAAAAAATAAAGGAGACTTGAGTATACTTAAGTGGCAAAAAATATTTCAGTAATTGCAAAAAATGTTGCCTGTTTAAGATAAAGTTGAAAATCACTCATCAACAATTGGTGGCAATATTTAGTAGGTGGCAATGGACTGTAAGTGTAACAAGCACATTGGACGAATATGAAACTCACACACGACAGTATCACAAAAATATGCAACAATGATCTTGAAAATACAAAATGAATTTTGATGTGAAAGATGAACTTGAGTATCAGAAAAAAGAACTGGGAATTTAACAGCTAAATGATGAGGTAACGATTACTGATATTTACTAGAACAAGAAGCTAAAAGAAGGATCTAGTATGATTCTGATGTGCTGCGTAAGGGGTGCACATCCATAGCTCTAGCCTTTAATGATGTTAAGGCCAGTTGCACTGGAAGAAGTCATGTTCTGAATCTCCAAAAAGGAATAAAAAATCTTCTAAGTTTGCACATCCAAATGACTAGTCTATGACATAATTAAAAAAAGAGCACATTTGATCTCCCATGTGCTAACAACTACATGTGGGACTGGGCGAACCTACATAATCAATTTGGGAATAAAGCTAGGCTTAAAGCTAAGACAACCAGGACTAAATCTTTTTGTCAGAAACAAATGGCTATCTACAAGCTCAAGATAAGATGCAGTCATAATTGCTCATCTCATGTAGCATAATAATTAGAGTTCACAGTTTAATAGTTGTGGCAGACAAGTTTAACATTAGAGTTCAATGCAGTTAGACACAGTATAAAAGAAGAGACGAGTAGACAATCAAATGGTATACAGCTCAGCAAACTGAAAGTCCAATTACCATGACCACCAGTAGTATAGATCCATCGATTAGTACCCAAGCATAAAGCAACAGAGAGCAAACATTGTTCTAGGCTACAATCTAGGTTGCATGGGTACACCATAATATAGCCGTTTCACGTACCCGTTACGTTTCACCAAAAATAGGCTACAATCTACAATGAACTCAATTATTTACGAAATTAAATACTGTGCTGTCTTGAAATCAGATCAATGCTAAGCATCAAAGAGACAGCAATCATTATCAGTTTATCCATTTATAATTCTCCCATATTTCGTCTCCTATAGGGAAAAGATCAGGGAGTCATACCTAATTTGTTCACTCTCATCTGAAGCGACGACAATTGGCGAGAACGGTTGCAAAACCGCAGTTTTTGCACCTGTTTCAAACCTTGTATCCCACCTTGCAATTGGCTCACTAAGCTGGCTCACGGCTGCAATAAAGTTTTAAGGGAAACTTACGTGAGTAATTATTTCAACAATGCTATTAAGGAACAGTGAAATATGCTTACAAGAACGCTGGCATTTTACAATATGATCCCTGGCCATTTTTTCTTTTTCTTCTCTATTAGATGTCATGTATTCACTATCATCACTGGTGGCAAGCAGAGGCCTTGAAAAGTGCCCACAACTCCAATTATATATGACTGGCTGAGGTAGAACGCTTCTTTCGGATCCTTTAACAGATAAACCTGAGCCCAGAACAGGATCAGACGACCCAGTATCTGGCAGGTTCAGCAAACTTGGTCTAAACTCTAAAGAGTATACCCTACGCATTCCGTTCAAAATATTGGATCCAGGACCAGGAGGACTAACAGGAGGCGTTCTGAATGATAGAGGAAGATGTCCTATCGGAAAATTTCAGAATGGAATTCAGTTAGAATCTTAAAATAATAAATAAAAAATATCTACCTTTGTGAAGAGTTAAGCCAGTTTCAACTTCTGATAAATGAAATGCATCAAGAATTACCTCTACTTGTGTCGAACCATGAATTAGAGCGTGCTAAAGGGGCGAGACTTGGATTGGGAACTGCAGTAGGTTCATATGCTCTGCTTTTTATAGGTTTTGCTATGGTTTGTTCAATCCCAATAATGGAAAGACCTCGCCGTCCAAGGCTTGCGATGCGCGGTGATGGGTCCTTTGCCAAGGTAAACATAGCCAACACACACTGTGAGTATAGAGAATTTTCTAATGGTCTTGGTCTTGCATGATTTGTGGCGCCATTACTTGCACTATAATTAAAGGATCCAGACTCAGAGTGTTGAGATGAATCATCAGATAAAGGAGACCCATTTTTTAAACCATAATTTGTAATCGGGCTACAACTAGTCATAGGCCTTCCATCTCGAGTCAGTGGTTGAATATCACTGACTGCGTTCAGTATAGATCCAACTGGAGAATGGATCGCACTTCCATGGGTATACGATGTTGGATTAATACATCCTCCGTTAGCATTTTTTAAATGGGCAAAGGAAGGTAATGAGCTCAATGGAGAGACAGTCAGAGGCTTTAAACAAGCATCAGCAGCGGCTTTCAGATGTTTGCTGTGGTTGTGGGCAAAACGCGATAAAGCTGATACAGAAGCAAAATAAGACAAACACAGTTACTCAACGACAACGATACATCAATGAAATTTGGCCAAAAGTTGATAAAAATGTCACCGTTAGTTGAAAATCATTGGATATCATGCAGTCAATAGAAATCGACAACCTCCTAAACAGGAAACGCTGTAAACACTATTATGCACACTCAGAAAAAAATACATTAACTGATAAAATTTTGTCGTATCTTCCAAGAAAAAAACTCCACGCTTAGACCTTTAACCACGTACTACTCCACGAGAGACGAATAATATACAAAAGTAACAGCACTTATCAGAAACAAGGCATAATCAAGTGAGCGTACATTGTAGACTGATTACGTACCGACTACAACCTCTGTTCTGACCAGTGGACTTCCATCCGAAACAACATTAAGCAAGCTTTTAACAATAGCTGCTTCAGCTCTCATTTTTTCGTCATCATAACTATCATCATCTCCAACTCTTGATCTATCAGGTACAGTATCAAGAAGAGTACCCAGAGCAAATACAGCTGACGCTCTGACCTGAATTAGATAAGTTATTACAAGGATTCTTTAGAGTTTAGATATTAATAAGATTTTTTGAAGCCGACATCCCATCCTTTTTTCGAGTGAAGTCAATAAAAGAACTTCTATTAGTCATAAAAAACTAGAGACTCACTATATACCTCAGGCAACGGCTCAGACAGTAAGGAAGAGCAAATCGCAGGAGACTCTTCTCGCAAACTTATATATTGTGCTTCTGTATTGTCCTCCCAAAGTTTACCCAAACAAAGACAAAGCCATTGGAGCAAAAGGGGTTCAGTTTGTATTTTACTTGGATGTGAACTTCTGAGATGCTTCATACACACATGTATCAGGCCAGCTCCAATGCAAGCTTCCTGACCATGAGGATGCTTATCCACAATAACAGCCAAAACAAATGCTGCCATAGCCCGCTGCTCAGGGTATGCTTCTGCACTGTCTAAAAACCTGATGAAATATGCATGCCCTCCATCTTTCACCAAATCAACCTGACAAGACTGAAACCAACTGCTGTTTACAATCACACAATCACTTTGTAACTACTATTATACAACAAATGATGGAAAAGACTTGAATACCTTGTCAAGAGCCAGGATTTTGGTCCAAATAAAGACTAAAATTTGCCGCAGCTCAGGAGTAGTTGTTTGCAGTAATTTCAGTACATAAGGGAAAATTCCAACAGATAGTGCCTAGGAATTTTAAATGTGGACAAAAACTATAAGACAAAGCAGAAGGGAAAACATCATTTGCAAGATTGCAGAAAGAAAAATTACCAGATCTACAGCCCATGGCCCCATATCAAGAAATCTTCCAAGAAGGACCAAAGCTCGGAACCGATGGCACTGACTGAGTAAAACCTATCACATGACAACCAAGTAAATCTGTAAATATAGTAAAGTAAAATAACTAACGGAGAAAGGCTAGAGAAGGGAAAAAATCAGAATGTGGTAGAACAGTTTTTGAATGGTTAGATAGCACCACCGACATGATGAACAAAAATGATTGAAAGTAAAATAAATGACCTGAAGCACAATAGGCAACTGTTCTGGTGGCTTTTTGTGCTCTGAACCATGATCAAGCCATACTTCAAAAGCAGTCAGCTGTTCGCTGAAAAATGGACTCGACTGTAGCAGCAAGAACGACCTTCAATCAGTCTACAGAAAATATATAGAGGTGTGGAAACAAGGTGAGCACAACTTTAAATAACTTAAACCTGAAATTCTGCATTAGGATCCTCGATTAAAGAAGGAAGTTGTGAAAGGCATATTTCAGCAGCCATGTCCCATGCATCCCTGCATAGAACAAAATGGGCTACGTCACATCTTAGGTTTGACAATCAACATGGTGATAGTACCCCTGAGCCAAACAAGGCAAACGCTAAGTAACAAGCTATTTATTCATCATGTACCACATATGATGCTGATGAGTTGGAGGTAGCATAGGATGCGATATGGGGGAACAATTTGCAGATCGCATTATTCTATCAGCAAGTAGAAAATTACGAAATAAGCTGGCTACCAACAAATCTTGTCTGAACAGTCGCTGAAAAAGATCTACAGGATGAAAAAAGTTAGCGAGAACAAAAACTGTTTTGAGCATATATAAGCAACAAACTTGCCGTGAGGAAGGACATTCCATGCGATAGTATCAGTAACTGCAGTGAAAATCCAATTAAGCTCTCCTAACAAAGTCTTGCGGTCGTTTTGGCGGCCTGGTAATTGGTCTATTAATGAGTATGTTAGGGAGTCACGAAGTAATGATCTCTTGCAGAACCTAGAAAACAGTAAATCATATAAAACTCAGCAAGTGCAGAGTCATATGTACCCAAAGTTGATATCCTACAAGAAGAATTCATCATAAGACAGAACAAGAAAGATAGCATAAGGACTTGACTGTCACTAGTGTAGTTAACTCATTAACTGTGGCCCAAACTTACCAACTCCTGTCAACACTGGGTAAACGTCAATTCAACAATGCCACTAAAGCTAAAATTCCAAATATACTAGTCCCGCGTATCTCTTGAATGCTTGCAAAAATATCTGTTCGTTTTATACGTAGGTAGCTAGATTTTACCAAACAAAAATGTACTAACTCATTTATTTGACACAGATAGTACATGAATGTAGCAGCGCATTAAATGTATAAGGATCGGGAAGTCATGAAAATCACCATCTCAATGCCATTTTGATAGGTGTTGTGAGACAGGATGTAAACACGTCTGCAGGAAAATCAATGCTTTGAGGAAGAGTTTCGTGTGCCTCACAAGCTGCAAGAAGAATACAATCCCTTGTGGCTCCGGAAGCACTTGAATCATGGAGCTATAGAAAATGAGCCACCGAAGTAGTCAGTAAATGAGACATCGAACATATACCATCCATGATCATCAAACAGCTAATTACCTCAATGAAAGAATTGACAATCATCCCAGCTGAAGAGCAGTCAAATACATATATTGATGGTGTTTTCAACCAGGAATCGAGGTCGCTTATTGGCAGAGGGATGTACTGTGTGTAACTCTGAAAAGAGGGCGCACATGGAGCAGAGAATCAGAATAGAGTACTTACGGTACACCTGACAAGTGGCATAAAAACAACAACAGCAGCACCTTGTTGAAAAGCCAAATTTCACCATTTGAAGTAGGCTTTGGCACTCCATGTCCATTATAGTGAAACAATACTCTCTCGTTTTTGGCATTTTTGCGACAAGATGTACATAGTTTCTTAACTTCCTCCACTGTTGGATCCAGTTGCACCTTGTACCTGGCCTGTTTTCCTTTAATGAGGTAGAAAGAAAAATGGGACTACAAGTACTCAAATGCAAAGAAGAAGCTCTAACCCTTGGTTGCCATCTTTCATATTGGCTGCTTAAATTTTTGCCGATAGCTTCGAGTGCTTTAGGTGGCGGCATCGAGAAAGGATCTAAGATCAAGGAAGAACATCAGATGTATTTAAACAGCTAAATTACACTCTTGCTTCCTCAAGCAAGGAAAACAAGAATAATTGAATTACCTATCCAGCATTCCATTCTGGCGCATGGTGATATCTTAATTACATCTGGTGGATCAACACTAATGTTTAAACATAAAACAAGTGCTACGCATCCAGTCTTCATCTGCATTTCCAATTGAGAGATAGATTTAAATACTACTCAAATGCTAAGATGCAATGTGAAAGAAGCAAGAAACTTAAACTAACTGATTTCCCCATACAGAATCATAACGGCCGTTCCTTTCGACCAACCACCAACAACAATTTCAGAAGTCTAAACATAGACAAAAATAACTTGCTAGAAAAACTCAATATTCAGAACACCTGACCTTGATTCATTTTTTAAGAACTCCGACAACACTTACCATATCACACCCAAGAAGAGCACAAATACCTCTAAAAGTTTATATACACTTAACGTACGAATTCCGAATGTGTTTGAGTATGACATCTGAACTCACCCTGTCTTTAGGTCTCCATTTCGACACCAATCCATTGTCAGATGGTCCCATATGCACAAGAGCTTCAAAAGCCTCATGCCGAAGCTCACACAAAACAGTATTATGAGGTAAATAAGCGATACTAAATGTAGAACTTCCGCCATTACCATATACACTACTAGCAGTACCCGAATCCCTTTGCGAAACCAACTCCCCATCTTCATGATTGCTAGCACATTCATCCACATGATTTATAACAGCCACAAGAGATTGGGGATACCTCGAGGCCATCAAATCTCCCAATGCCATTCAAATAAATCCCCAAACCCAACCCAACCCCACTAAAACCACACACACACACACACCAGTAACCCCAAAAATCCAATATTATTCCCACTGCCTCCTAATTCTCCATCAACACATATCAAAAAACCCTAATTCAACCACAAATCAAATCAACAACACGAAACAAAAGGCTGTTCAATCAATCAACGAACCCACCAAACCATCGACGGACGTTAGTCCGCCGGAGGAAAGAAAGTGAATCCAGAACTGCTCAAACCCTAAACAGCTGACGCAAAGACTCAGCCGCACAACTCTCCTGTACAAAACCCTAGATTGAACCGAATATACCAAGATTCGAAAATCAAGATTAACAACAACGCAAACAGCGGCGGCGTTGGCGAATCGTACGAACCGAAATCGTCCGATTGATTCGAATTTTCTAGTCTTGAAAATCTGATGTTGTTGGAAGAATAAGAAAAAACATGCTTAAGAGCATCATATTATTGTCACCATTTTGAAATTATTTTAATTTCATTTTGGTGTGTGCTTTGGGAATTGTTTGTTAATTTTGAGGATCTTTTTTATCTTTAATTAGTTTTGGTAAGTGTGTATTAATTGGTAATTAATGTTGAGAATGTGTATATGCTTGGTATTTATTCTTCAAAAGCGATGTGATTCTAGTTGAGAGTAACCGTTGAATTAGTGTTTTTATTTGTGGTTTGTTGCCTTTAGTGGAGTAGCATATACAGTTTCTTATAAAAAGAATAACGGTCTAACGATCAGATATTCGATCAATTTTATAAATCTTATTGACATGAATTTCATTACTGAGATTGGACCAAACCTGATATCAACCTCGGTGGACTAGCTAGGGAGCCGGATGGGCCAAACCTGACATCAATCTAAGGCCCAGATGGAGGCAGGGTGACAACACATCAAGGCCCAATAAGATAGTTGAAAGAGTTGTAAACAGTGCTTGAATGATTCAAAATGTATGATAAAAAATAATGAAAAGTTTGGGAAGTATGTTTGAATAGGAACAACCTAATCACCTTTGACGATCATAGAAAATAATAGGATGCCGGATCAATGTGGTTTGATCCCATTTGTCCTCTATTATTGTCCTTTTCAACCTAGACTTATTCCGATTACTCGAAGATTAATTAGATTATATATAAATCGACATTTAAAATCATGAAATAGTTTGAACGTGATCAGAGTCGATCAGTGTTACAAAATCATCACTTGTTATACATAATATCGATTATATAAGACATACTTAATTACGTCAAATTTACATTTAGTTTTGTCCGAACTATTTATCAAATGAATATTTTTGATGTACAAAGCTCTATCTTATACATACTCATCATATCATATATTCATATGTGTGTATGATTCAATGAAAAAGGAATATCAACAATGAAACCCTAATCTCTCCATGTTTAGATAAAGTTGAAAAATCCAAAAGCCATCGACAAGTGACACAATAAATATTCAAAAGCAGGGACAGAAAGCACTCCAATGAGATTGCATTTGCTTTGCATGTAGTCTGAGTCTTATGTGAAGTTATTTATTTTAATAATCTTTTAGTAACATGTTGTTATATAGTCATTACTTTTATTGTTCTTTCATATGTATTATCAACTTGAATGCATGTTCAAGCAAAAGAATAGTTAATTATCGACTAATCGGTCAAGATAATGAGGTTTAAAAATGTTTGTTCTACTCGTTTTGATTTGGCATCTAGTGAGACATATATAGTTTGATAGTTACATCCAATATTTTGATTATTGTTGAAAGTCAATATAACTATGTGAAACAATTGACCGTTTGATTATTTTTTAGCACAGAATATTGTGGATTGTTTATATATTTAGCCACTAATAATGTATATCTTTTTGTAGTTTTTGTGGACTAATATGCATGTGAAGTGTGAGAGGACGTGGGATGAAGGTCTTAAGCTTATACTTAGCCTGTTTAAGTTGACTCTGTTTACAACTTTATAGAGTGTTTACCATAAAGTTCATATCGATTACATATAGAAAACGTTGCACAAATAGCAATAGTTTAGCGGCCAGTCACTTCGTTCGTCTTTGATATCAGAGGTCGGTGATTCCTGAAAGATGTAAGAATAAAATATATAAAAAACGTTAGGTGTTATTTGGAAAAACCAATTAGTTCGAGTTTAATCAACTTTATTTTATATTTCTTAAGAAAGATGATCATATTTTAAACATCTATATTACAATAGTGATTAAAGTGGAGTTGTTTTAGATCACTTCTTCAAGCATTAGGCTAGCCCTAGATAACATTGATGCATGATTATCTCATTTTCGTACTTCCATATATTTTATTCTCAATAATTCACTCATGAATAATTAATCCCTTATGAAGACATTTTCCACAGTGCATCACACAAGTTGAAAAATAGAGACATAGAATCTTAGTATTCCATTTACTAAATGATTTGTGTTGAAAAAACACAACAAAACAAATAGCCAACAATATTTCATGTTACAATCATTTGAATATGATGAAAGGTGGCATAACAAAAACCACTATAAATACTACCTTAGTTCCCTAGTTTATCTTCACTACAAAGCATCAAACCTTCTCTTGCTTCTATTCATTTCTTCTTCTTTTCAATCTATATCAAGTTTCACACAATGAGTTCCTTGAAACTGATTTTGTGCTTATTTTTTCTTACTACTGGAGCTGCTTATGCACAGCTTTCCGCAAATTTTTACGCTAAATCTTGTCCGAACGCTCTTTCTACCATCAAAGCCGCTGTTAACTCAGCCGTTAGCAGCGAATCCCGCATGGGTGCTTCCATTCTCCGTCTTCATTTCCACGACTGCTTCGTCAACGTAATCTTAAATTTGACAGGCTTTTAATAGTTATACATTGTGTAGCATACAACATGTCATTTTTTTGATAAAGCTAGTGCAACCAAACCCAAACCCTGTTCTGAGTACAAAAAATTTCAGTTAAAAACAAGAAATTGACTTGTTGTTATACCTAATAATGAAGACTAAATTGGTTACACAGGGATGTGATGGCTCCCTTTTGCTGGATGATAACTCGACTTCAGGCTTCGTCGGAGAGAAGACCGCAGGGCCTAATGTAAGGTCAGCTAGAGGATTTGAAGTCATTGACAATATTAAGTCCAAAGTGGAAGCTTTGTGCCCAAAAGTTGTTTCTTGCGCAGACATATTGTCAGTTGCAGCTCGTGACAGCGTTCTTGCCGTAAGCTTTTATTTTTCACCATAAATTCTTTCCAAATGAGGAAATAAGTTATTTATGCAAATGTGGATTTGTGTGATGTATGCAGCTAGGTGGTACTGGATGGACAGTTCCATTGGGAAGAAGAGACTCGACAACTGCGAGTTTAAGTACTGCGAACAGCGACCTGCCTGGCCCGACCAGTAACCTCAGTAATCTTATTACCTCATTTTCCAACAAAGGCTTCACTACTAAAGAAATGGTTGCACTTTCAGGTCTGAAACTCTTTTTCATTTGTGAATGCAAGTCTATGTTCTGAATACACCAACTTAAGTACTAAATTTCACTTTTGAAGGATCGCACACGATTGGGCAAGCGAGGTGCACAACGTTCAGAACACGTCTATACAATGAAAACAACATAGAAGCATCTTTTGCAACCTCATTGAAAACAAGCTGTCCGAGCTCAGGAAGTGATGACAGCCTCTCCCCATTAGACCTCCAGACTCCTAATAAATTCGACAATGCTTATTACAAAAACTTGTTGATCAACAAAGGACTTTTACATTCGGATCAGGAGCTTTTTAACGGTGGATCCACCAATGCACAAGTGACCGCTTATAGCTCAAACCCGGCATCCTTTGCTACTGATTTTGCAAATGCTATGGTGAAGATGAGTAGGCTTAGCCCACTTACTGGAAGTCAAGGAGAGATCAGGATCAACTGCAGGAAAACCAATTAATTAAGAATGTTTTTGAATAGTTGTTTGATGGATTGGTTGCTACTTGCACCTTTTTGTTACCTTTTACAAAGCTCAGTTTGAACTTAATCCAATGTACTACAAATATTGGAGTTAAGAATAAAAATCAATGGAAAGAACGCAAGTTCATTTATATGCTTATTCGATTTCATCCGAAAAAACATATCGAATTCTCAATTCACAACAGGGTAATAACCATAAATTGTTCAAGATCGATCAAGTTCAAATCGGCCAATTTATCGACATATATGCAAATTTGACTACTCCTCTCAGCATCAAGATCCGAATAGTTCAATGGAATGTTTGCATGCATGTGTAACGGTAAAAAAAACCGCGACAACAAGCTGTATTGTCCAAAGAGGACATATTAGCAAGCAGCCAACAAACATTAGTACTCGTGCAAGATCTAGAAAAAATATGGTTTCGGGTCGGAACATGATTGAACAGACAAAATGGAAAAACGTGTGGGACACAATGTGATTCAATTTTTCCACATTATTAACCTTTCGATCCCCACTTTGTAACTACTTACTAACTAATTTCAACAAATCACACCCGTTCTGAAGTCAATGCAGATAAGTAACGTGATGCACTACTCTTCTAAATAAAAGCATCTTCGATGTACGACAAACATAGCTTGAGTGGACTTAAGTAGAACATTAAAGTAACATTGTCTGCTTAAACATGAAAATGGCTAGAAGATAGAAGATGATTCAGGTTCAGAACAGCCAATTATAATCTGCAGTTCCCTCAAACTTAAAGATTTTGAAAAATATAATTAAACTAAAATATGTCTCGTAATTTTAGCTAGATATTTTTTACTATAATTTTACGTGATTTTAACTGAACACTTAATCAAAACTATAAATTATGACTCGTATCAAATAGTTTTTTTGCTCTGAATCCATGCACTAGGCAACTTCAGATCTCAGTCCATAAGACTGAATGAAACGTTTCCAAACTACCAAACGGCGCCGTATCAAATTGGAGAATCATCTAGGGCACAAAATTGGACATGAACTTCAATTTAGGGCAGAACAATTTACCACACTTTTGTTAAATTATTAAATTACTTAATAGATGCATGGATGGGATTAACACGTATTATTCATATTATATGACTTAAACACACTTATGGAATGAAACAGAACATTTTACAAAAATCAAAAGGAAAGGAAAAAATGAAACAAACAAACTTTGGTCAGATTCTGTGACACTTATTTGCTGAAGGAAATGTTTTTCTGAGTTGAACAATGTTTTTTAGTGAGAATTGACCCTTCTGCAATTCTTTCGAACTTCGCCTTTGTGTCCGGTAAGCGGCTTGATGTTACCCATCTTGATCATAGATTTTCCGAAGTCCGAAAAAAACAGGTCCCTGTCATAACTGTATTTTTTCACAATGTGATTTGTAGATGCCTTGTTTGCAAATAAAACTTGATCAGATGGAAGCAATCCTCTCTTCTTTGTCAAATCTGTGAAGAACTCTGTGTCGAATTTTACGGGTGTTGAGTCTAAAGGAGCTAAGTTGGAGTCACCACCATCTAATGGACAATTGGCTTGACGTTTACGAGCAAAGGTATGGTCAATGTTAGAGTCATTGCGTATACGAAGCTTGAAATGTTGGCATTGTGTTAAACCTATTGTATGGCCTCCAGAAAGTGCTACTAGATCTTGCTCGTCTAGGCCGTGGTTTTTGAAGTTTTCGATTAGTGAGCGAGGGTAGATGTCGGTCCAGGAAGGTTTGCGTTTGCTCTATTTCTGTCAGCTGTTTTCGAGTCCTTTCGTCCGAGTGGAACTACCCAAGATTGTCCACCAAGCTACAAAGAGATAAAATCATTACTCGCTTTTATAGAAATATTGTAGATTTTATCAAGTATGAAAGAAATTCTAAAACTTACAGCGACAACGGAATCACGAGCAGCTACTGCTAAGATATCAGCACAAGAAACCACAGAACCGCAGCAAACCTTGTCAACTTCTGCTTTAATTTGGTCGATTACTTCGAAACCTCTGGCTGATTCTAAATTTGGAAATGCATTTTTTTCACTGTCAATGCTTGATGAAGAATCAAGAAGAAGAGATGCATCACAGCCCTGCAAAGAATTATCACACCAAATTCGATTAGTATTTTTAGTAACTCAAGACGCTAACAGTACTTCGAATAAATCCTACTAGAAAGTACTTAACAGCTTACATCTACGAAACAGTCGTGGAAGTGAAGACGCAATAGTGAAGCTCCCATTCGCTTTTCGTGTGCCACTGCAGCCTCGACGACTCTTTTAATCGTAGGTAAGGCTTTGGGACATATTTTTCCATAGTAGTATGGATTCAAACCTGCCAAACTGGATGTTGCCAAAAGAGCCAAAATGAAAATGAACGCATAGGCCTTGCAGAATCCCATTGCTTACAAATAATCGAAAGTTTGCAGAAAGCTGAGTTGAAGTATGCAAAAATATCTTGAAGGTATTTTTTCTCGAGAGGACTTATCGCTTATCGATCGTTCTTGGTGATTTGAAACTGTTATGCATCATACCAGTGAATTAATAGGCTTGATGAAATTATTAACAAATACAAGTGTTCTTCTATAAAATTATAAGACCTGCTCAAACATTACGTATGTAAAATTCATGAGAAGAAACTCTTGTAATTTATTGAATATAACTTCAATTATGAGCATTGTTTGATCTGAAAGGGTCTAATGTTCTTCGTACATGTCTTACCATTTCTGCTACTCGGAACGTTTCTACGCACACGCAAAAGACGATGAACTGGATTACATTAGAGTTATTTTGACCTAGTAAATATTGTCACTGAAAACTTCCTTGACAATGATTTTATGACATATAATAACGAGACTCGGTATCGTTGGATGACTTTTGATATGGCCTTTGCGTTAGAAATTTGAACTTGTCGTCCACTGTGTGCTCTGCCTGCATCATCATGCAGATATTGTGTATCTAGTGGGTTTTCAACCCATCAACTGGACATTAAAGCAGAAATGTGTTTACAGAGTCAATGAAATGAATGCAAAACTGGAGATGATATTAAAAGCAACTGAGGATATCTTAAGGTACCGGAACTTGTGATGATCGGTCTTTGTTCAGGGTCTATAATCTTGAATGTATGAAGAATTAGTATCATACTATTTTTTTATTTTCAATGATGTGAATTTAAAAATATAAATGATATAAAAACATGCCGACTCTTGTTGGAAACAGTCATCATTTTTATTCTGAATCAGGTAACTTTGGAAGCAAGTAAGTTTGAATTTTGCATTAACTTGCTTCCCAAGAAAAGTCAGCTCGGCTCAGATGGGGTCAACCTGAGTCAGAATCTTTAAATACCAGCTCCAGAGACAAACTTCATTATTCTCAGAAGCTCAAAATTCTGAAAAAAACAAGCTTGAAGAATAAAATGCCAGATTAACGTAACCCATAATGTCGATAAATGTTGTTTGTCTTTCCTTCTAGCGGTACTTCTATCTTCATGTATCTTGCACTTGTGTATTATTACCATCATCAATTATGATACACATAACACCTTGGTTCCACATTGAGTTTTTTTGTTACTTATGTACCCACCACGACACGAAAGACAAAAGACAAAACTGAGATATTCGATATTATATTTTGGCATAGAGAAAACAAACAATTTTCTGCAAATAAATCTGTCCTAATGCCGGATTCTGATCCCTTAGTGATCTCCACCAGACATTCACTGCAACATGCTCCAAACAGGGACCATCACGCCCATTGCTTCATTTAACATAATATCAACACTGATGATGTTTACATTGCATCTCGTGCTAAAAAGACCAAATTTCCATGCAGTTTGTATGATCAAAATCCAAGAACAAAGATTTTTTTCTTTGAAACAATGATATAAATCATCACATAGACCAGAGGACAAAGTAGTTTGTTTTGATAGATATTTTCTCTGCTGGGGAAGTATCTAGAAATGGCTAAAAGCATTAATATCAGAATTACAGAAAACAACAGACTCACCTTAGTGTATCAAAATCAGACAGCTAGTTTGTATATGGCTGTTTTCTAAGGCCTAAGTGAACTTTAAAATACTTCTTCAAGAATTTTTATTGCATCTTCTCAGAGGCAATAATTTAGACAGTATGATAAGAAAACAGACATGTCCTACTTAGTTTGAATCGAAGTCCTTTGTATATCTTCGCCGACTGTCACGGTGCTGTTCGAGTTGATTGAAGGAATTTCTTACAGCGCCTTTAACGTAAACATAGCAGATGATTTAGTTTCAAAATTCAGATATTCAAAGATAGGAAGTTGCAAGTAGCATTGAAGTCCAGTGCATGTAGGATTATAACAGGTTACATTTACTGAAGTATTTGGTAGACTCCTTGAAACAGTTCAGTTACAAACGTGGATAATGACCATACTACCCTTGTAGTCTTGGTTGTGGATGAACTTGTTTTAAGCCCTCACTTTACCTCCCAGATATTCTTACATTCACAAAATTGAGAAATCTTGTAAAAGTAAGAGCAGAACATACTCACCAAAAGCTCTCATTTTCTCTCTTGTTTTCCTCAGCATTCTGACTCTGATGGGTAATCATAAGTTCCGATTATCCGATATGATGCCGAATGCCTGGTTCTACAAACTCAAAGACATGAGCAAGCACGCTTCCTCCGCGCCTCATTACTCGAACCACCACAAAATGAAAGACAATGACAAGAAGCAGAAGCTACAAGAGCAACAACAAAAGACTAATCCACAAATGCCTTCTAGAAAATCATACTACTTCACTAGAACCAATTCAACTCCATCTCAAGATCACTTCTACCTGAATTCAATCTCCCATTCTAAATCCTCTTCCATTGATTCACTCTTCCCTGATCCAATCAAAACTTCATCTTCATCTTCATCGTCGTCGAAGTTGAGGTATCCGTATGGTTTGGACTCAATGGTTTGGACTGATGGATCACCAATAGAACGGGAGCTACGATTGGATCGAGGGCTAATGACCGACTCGTTTGAGGTAAATGTGACTTACTCGTTGAGTTCAAACAACAAGCCAAGAAACATTTTTATGGACATAAATGAGACCAAGCAGCTAGCAGAAAACATCAAAAACTCTGAAGAATTCGTCAACATTTCCGACGTCAAACTCCGTCCGATTCTCACAAACCCAAACCGGAAAACGCTAAGAAGGTCAAGTCTCATAAAACTATCACTCCCAGATATCAAATTTCAGAAACAGAGAGGAGGCAGAGCGTGTCCAAGGGCATCAAAATGCGAAAGCCGAATTCGCCGACAATTAATAAAGATCTAAAGAAGAGCATATCATCTTCCAAAAAGAGTGCACTAGCGGAGAGTTTAGCGATAGTGAAAAGGTCGAAGAACCCGAAGGAGGATTTCAAGAAATCAATGGTTGAGATGATAGTTGAGCATGAGATTCAAAGCTCGAAAGATTTGGAAGAGCTTTTGGCTTGCTACTTGTCGCTAAACTCAGATGAGTATCATGATATGATCATCAGTGTGTTCAAGCAGATATGGGTTCAACTAAGTGGTTGTAAGTTGTAACAACAAACAAGATGTTGAGAAGAACACCTGCCGTGACTGCACCAATTGAGAAGATTAATTAGTAATTAATTAATGGCAAATTATTTAAGATTAATTTTTATCATCTTTGATTATGATGTTTTATCCATGTAATAGAATAGTTAACAGAATGAATGAGATATTATTTGGGTATACATTGATGATTGATTTGGGTGGACAAGCTTTGTCGCTGTTGGAAAAGGTGCACTAATAATGATTATGTTTGTTAATTTAATCATGTTTGGGGATGAATCAAGTTGATAAGTATAAGAGTGTGAGTTGATGTTGTCTCATTTTTAAACCAAAAATTCACATTTCAAATGGTGGGTCTATCAAACTATGGCACTGAGTTGATGCTATCGTTGTGGTTTTTAAAAACTATTCTTTCCATTGTTTTCAAATCTCAATTTCTATACAAAAGTGTGAGCTTCAGCAAAGAAAACACTTTGTACTCTTTTATTTGCAAGAAGACCTATCCTTATGAGTTCTAATGTCTCCAACTCTTGTCAGGAGCTAATCATAGTAATCTAACATACCTTGAGAAATATATTTACTGGTGTGGGTTTTGATATTCTTCTTCTAGTAGAAGCTCTTTGAAACTGCCGACTCACTGTGAGCTTTGCATTTTCTTAGCTGCAAAAAGTTGACGAAGGAAGGCAAATCTACCTTTTGGACGAACAGACAAGCTACTTACAGTACCATTATTTGTTACCGCGATCTCATCGGTTTCAAGTTCTTCTACAACGGATGGTGGTGGCGGCATAGTGAAAATAAAGGCATTGAGCATGCGGATGACCTGGCTGAAGCTAGGTCTCAGATTTGGCTCCTCAACCCAACAAGATTGAATGATAAATGCAAGATCAGGAGGGACATCCTCAGGAATGCTAGGCCTCTCTTGCTATACATGAATCAGAACAAAAAATTAACTGGCTGAAGATGATTAATGTGATGCATTATATTAAAATTATATGCATAAGATGACATTGTCAAGTCATCAGCACAAAGATAGACAAACTTAGATAACTAGCAAAAGTGTATCAGAGTTGCTTTAGACAAGCAATGTAGTTCAGTAAACTACCTCAAAAAATTTCAAGCTTGTAAAAAGATCCAAGATAACGGTCACTATATTTCTAGCCCACAACTAATTTATAGTTAATATGAAAGCTTATGTCCAACCCAAAAATCAAAGCTGCAATGTTATGAAGGTAGTATGCTTGTAATCATTTTAATTTTTAATCTACATTACCAGAGCTATTAGAAAAAACCATACAAAGAAATTGCAAACTAATATGACATATGATCGTTTACCTTAAAAGCCGCAGCATAAGCCGCCTGCAGATTCGACATGCTTTCAAAGGGCATTCTATTTGTCAACAACTCCCAAAGAACAATTCCGAAACTATAAACATCAACCTTGTTGTTGTAATGCTTCTTCTCTCCTTGCCGCAAGGTGACAGTGCTATACAACTGCAGATACAAACAACAATGGGACTAAGTTTTGTTCAAAATAATGTTCAGTCGTGCTGTTTTTGCCTGGAGCTGCGGGACACGTAGTTTGTGATCATATTTTTATTTCTCATATGGAATAAAACAAAAATATATACAAGGAAGATAGGTTTTTTAATCTATAGAAAACAAGCTTGGATTGTAAGGTTTCATACGTTGGCAGAAAACTAGAAAAAAAGTCAAGTATGTACATCACAAATCACAACTACAAGGCATACCTAAGATAGTACATTGAGATTTTACACCTTAAATTGTATAATGAATTCAGTAAATTTTCTCGAAAAAAGGGAGGGACAAAGGTTATGCCTCGAACCGTTACACTTGTCAATATTTATTAAGGTCCGGCGAATAAAATATAGAAACATAAACTCAATCTTACAAATATGACAAATTACCGTTGAAGTGACTGCGTAGAACTAACCTCTGGAGCCATCCAACGGTATGTACCAGTTTCCGCTGTCATCATCTCTGTTACAGACTCTTCTCTAGCTAGTCCAAAATCTGCAAGCTTTACGGACTTCTTATCGGCAGTGAGTAACAAGTTATCTGCAGCCCAGTAGAGTCTGTTGTCAGTTTCTGTGAAGAAAAAACATAATCTCCGGTCTCCATTAAAACACCAACAAAACATGTTGCTCTACCAAGACCTGATTAAGATCAAACTATCATCAACTACAAGTTTGAGATGAGAGCACGAGGCAAAATAAACCAGGTAGTTCTTGCGCAAGTATCATCTCCAACAATCTTTCCTGTTATTATGCATCAACGTTCTATTTCTCAGCCTAGCAAATGGACTGGACACTGATTTAATAGAATTAAACCTAATGTTTCATAAAAAGTCACAGACCAGATTACTCACACTGGATCTAATCAGTAGCTTCAGGTGCATTAATAAACAGGTCAGCTAACTTTATTTATAGGTTCCACAGTCACTTAGTTAAAAGCATAGCAGGTAGTTCAAAGCACAAAAAAATGTATTTGTTTAAGACACAATTGAGAAGAAAAAGTGTTACCAGGTTTGAGGTCTCTATGTATAATTCCGTTAGCATGTAGACAGTCCAAGGCTTGAGCAATGTCAAGAGCAAAACCTAACGCCACACTAAGTTCTAACTTTTTTGGGCGAATACTAATCAAGTACTTCCTTAAAGACATCCCTAAGAGTTCAGTCACAATCACCATCAATCGATCCTTTGAAGCTCCAATAAACTGCATAAGCCATGATAAGAAACAACGTTCTTAAATAGGTAGTTTAATAAGTATCGATGACGAACGATATTATCGCCATATTTCTGTTCCTGCAGCAATATTTTGGGTTCACCTTAACAAGATTCTTGTGAGTCACTCTTGACATCATATTTACTTCTCGAGCAAAGCGCCCTTCAAGTGCAGCTTTCTCTTCTGACGTTCTTCTGCGCTGGAGGACTTTGATTGCAACAACTTGGTTATTGTACCTACAACCAAAACATTTGACTGCAAGTTCACTATACCAATAAAACATGTTCTAATTTGTTTAATGGAATATACACAAAACAGCTACGAGCACACAAATGGAAATTGAGGCATCATCTCTCAACACATAACAACTATCAGAACACCGCAGCTTGATTTTTCAATGAGGCTCATTTATATCAAAAAACAACAAATTTCATCCAGTTGCTGTTCAAAAGACCACAGCAATCATCAAAAAACAACTGACCTGCCTTCATACACCTCACTATGAGCACCTTCACCAATTTTCGAGACTAAAAAAAGCGACTTAGGGTCAACCAACAAATTCTCATCAATCCCAAACTCTGGCGCTACCGATGATCCACCAACTGAAATAGATTCAGACTCCACAGACTTCTTGCCCTCCCTGTCTCTTCCACCAGTACTCTTACCGCTGCCACTCATGTTTGAGTTTCACACAAACCCTGTGTTCCTCATTTGACTCCTCAATTCACATTCCTAAAATATAAAATCATCAACATCCCCTAAATTCACAAATTCTCATATTACACTCAAATTTAAACCAACAATAACAGCAATCGGTATTCTCACTTCCAGATTAACAATCCAAGATCATCAACAACAACAAAAATTCTATAAAAGTCAAAAAGTCATTAGGTTGAAATATTAAAGAATAATTCAACCAGTTAAAATCCTCATCTCACCTTCTTTTACCTTTCCGTAAGCCTGAAGCGAAGAACAGTCGCAAATAGCAGACGACGAAGAAAAGGAAGCGTGCGTTGACAGTTCACTTTCCGCAGGATAATTTCAACGCGAAGCAACAGCGACAATCCATAAATCTCAGCCGTCATCGGTAGCTACTTTCTATTTCTCCGATTTCTGATCGAATCGGAGCGTCAAGTTGCGGCGGTGAACGGAAGAGTTCCGGTGAGGGTTTTTTCAAATGATTTAACAAAAAAATGTAACAAAAGGAAAGAGAGTGGAGGATTATAAATTTCCAACGAATCGGATTCTGACACGTGGACTTCGTGACCTCCATCTTTGTTAGGCTCGTATAAGGAGAATTGACTTTTTGACTCGTTTTTTGTTTACACTCTGAAATATCTTAATTCTTATTTGGTAAAAATAACGGTCTAGCGATCAATCATTCCATCATTAAATATTATAAAACATATTTTTAATTTGATCAAATCGCTAAGATCAAAAAGTATAGATAAGACGATAAGATATGATCTTGATGTCTCATTATTGTACAGTAAATCTCATTAGTATATATGAGTGTGTTTTATTACACATATTGAATGCTCTAGGGCACTAACTTATCATAAGTTGCATAGAAACACTACATGAGCATAGGTAAAACAAAAGGGCATGCTGTCAACTTGGGGCACGTCCATAGAATAGACAAACCCTTTTTATTGTTATTCCAAGCAACTTAATTGCATGGCATACATATACTCTTAGTGCCCTTAATGCATCCATCTTCATTTAACCCTGCAAAAAACGTAGGATCGTATCGGTTTCTTTACGAAAAAATTGCAGAAAATTGAAGGTTTTAAGAGGTCATGTGAACATAAAGAGCTGAAATGAATCGGGAGTTAAGTTGATTCTTACGTGTCACAGTTAGTAGAGAATGCAATCTTGTACGGAATGTTAACGTGACAATTAGCAGGCAAAGTACCAACAGTGCCCATGTTGACATTAGGGATGCTTGTAGCAAGAGTCTTCAAGCACCTACAAGCAGTTTGGCGGTCCGGCGTGGTGGCAGCTTTGTTCCACATGCCTCTGATACCGTTACAGCACGGTGCCGGTGGTATCCCTCCGGGGCCTTTCGCAAAGTTGATGCAGGAACTGAGAGCTGATGCCACTTGACTACATGTTATAGCAGCTGAAGCTTTATATGGTGTTATAGATATCATGCAGAGTAGCACCATTACAACAGCCATCTTCTTGTTTGCTGCCATTTGAGTGAATGTTTTGTTGGAATGAGTTGATATGCATTAGTTGGATGTTTGTATTTATAGTGATGAAATTTACATTGCTTGAGACTTGAGAGAGTTGGGCATTGGCTATGTTTGTATGGCATTGATTGAGTTAAGGATTTTAGTTGGGAGTTTGATAAAGCTCGTGAAGTGTTTGGCATTCGATGAAAAGTACATTGCCTAATCTCGTGCGGTGATGAATGTTTACGTCGATGGCCTCTCCGAGTTATGATCGAGCACTTGTTGAACTTTGATTTTCATATGGTTTGCTTTGGCTGGTGTCCACTTGTTTTAACTGTGGAAATGTTGATAATGGTACCACAAACTGCATGTGATATGCATAACCATTTGTTTATCGTTTGGCTGCTTTTAATGATCAGCTTTTTGTGCAGGTCGATCAATCAAATTAAAATATTAATAATTCAACAGATGACATTTTCGCTCAAAATAACTATTAAATCCAACCGCCACTTGTTTTTTCAAATATAACTATTTTATTTAATTGATTTAATCTTAGATTAGATTAATTAAATTAACAGTTCAGATTTAACTCTACCGTCTCACATGAACATAATTTATTTGACAGATAAAGTTTCTAGTTACAAAACCAACGCCGTTTTGTAGTTTAGACTTCAGTGTAGCAAATTATTTCATTTAATTACATTTTCGCCCTCAGTTTACTAAAAAATGAATGTTTCCAAAAATTGTGAAATAGTCATTGGACCTTGTAGTTATAAATAATTACGTATTCACCCCATTTCGCGCCATTGAGTACCCATTTCTGCTGATCGTCGCCGCTTGATGTTTTCCAATCCGTCACCGATGCTTTCACTTACAGGTTATTATCTTAGTTATTCTGATTTTTATGTGATTTTCTTTGTTGATTTCGGAAATTAGGGCTTTGTATGAGTTGCTTCATCGCCGTTGTTTACGATTTCGAAATTAGGGTTTTATGCTTAGTTCTTCTTTGTTAATTTTTTGTTGTAAAGATTTCAATTTGATTCATATTTTGACGTTTTTTTTTTGTAAAGGGGAATGCCTTGAGTTGTTGTTATGGAGTCTGCTTGTATGTAGTCGTAACTGCGTTTTTATATTAGTGTTTATGTGTGTTTTGGATTGATTGCAGAAACTGTTTCACAGCACAAGTGATGACATTTGAGGTAGGAGGATTTTGGAAGTTTCAAGCAACTGTGTGCTGCATTTGAAACAATGACGATGAATAACCATCTCAAATTCTCATACCACATGCTTCTCGTAAGACAGCTTTTCTCCAAGAGGATTTGTTGGGAACAATCCTCTGCCTGCGTCCAGGTATGAAGTATTTGGTCGTTGTAACTATGTGCGTGTTATATAAAGTTCTAGCGACTATGACATTGCATTTTGGACTAGTTGCATGCGTTTCTTTCTGATGAAAATGTAACTTGAATTCCCTTAATGTTTACAACAGGTTCCTTGAAACATTTATTATTCCAACCCGGAACCAAAGCAACTACACTGATTTCACAATAAGTCGAATTCCATTTCCGGGCACAAGGACCATTTTGTAGGTTGGAGAATGCTTGTAATCAGGTGAGACTGAGAAATGGAATTTTGAGATGAGAAGAGATACTATTATCTTCAACTCCAACATGGCGAAGTTCATCCCCAAACATATTCGAGGCCCTAAACCATAAGGCAAATAAGCGTATGGATGTTTGCTTGCTTCTGACTGTCCATTTTCAAATCTTTCAGGCTTAAATTCATTGGCATCTGGTCCCCAATAGTCAGGGTCCCGATGCAAGACTGGAAGCAGCATCCATATACTGGTTCCTTTTGGCACTATAAGGTCTCCTAGCTTGACGTCTTCATATGCTTCCCGGGTTGTTGACACAGCTGGACCATATAGGCGTAGTGTCTCATTGATCACCATAGTCAGCTGCGTGACCAGGTAAATGAAACCGATATTTAGTCAATGCTCAATACATAAACTTATTTGAAAGATGAAATATGTTATCTTCTGATATTTTAAAATATTTACCACTTTGAGCTTTGACATTCCTTCAGCGTTAACAAATGTTTTCCCATTTTCTATGAAAACTTGATTGATCTCTTCTCGAACCCGCTCCTGCCATTCAGGGTACAATGAAAGAAGCAACAAACACCACGAAGCAGCTAATGCGGTTGTTTTAGAGCCAGCAAAATATATATTTTTGCAATTGTCAACAATGAAACGAGTAAAGCTCAGTCTGGTTCGTTTGTTTGAACCAGCAGCTACTAATATGGATTGCAAAAGGTCATCCTCATGCTCTTCTCCTTCTTCAATGCGCTTATTAATTAATTTAATTATTAACCCATCCACCTCTTTTTGAAGCTTGGAGGCCTCCCTACTTTTTTTTGTTGGTAGATACCTGATCAATAGCACGGTAATATTCTCTCAATTCAGCCTTTTTATACTTTTAATTTGGTAAAACATAGATGCTAGCATGATATTCAGTCAGTTAACTATCCATCAATGTTATTAACACAGTGAAGGCATACTAGTGAAAGAACTGTGAAAGATCACCTTAAAATGGGCAGTGTTTCGAAAACATAGTTGGGTCTGAAAAGGGCGGTCTGCAAAGCGGAAAGCGTAGCAAAGATCTGCTTTCCCTGCAAGTAAGAGCTGCCAAAGCAGCATTTGGAGATAATATCAGCTGCAACAGTCAATAAATCCTCGTCCACCTGAATATCGGCAAAACGCCTTGGTTATCTTTGATCTTGCTCTCCCATTGACTAATAAGTTCTCTTACGGTGTCTTCCATTTGCAAAGTCATGAACTGCAAACAGTTACAAACCAAATGACATTTTGATAAGTTGGGCATCACTTACAGTTTTGTCCTCCAATTGTTTTCAGGATCCAAATGGAGGGTTAGTTTCGATATCTGACTACTATTAAGGGAACCTTGATTTTATGGTTGAAGAAGTGAGGAGCAATGAGTTTTCTCTGAAAGGACCACCATGTTCCATTGGAGTCTAAAATACCTTCACCCAGCAAAGGTGCACTAATTCGAGATAGCGATTCAGGCTTCCCCAAATCCAAGGACTTGTGCAAATTGATTTCCTTGATCAATTGAGGATCCGTAACGTATAAATGCTGCTTGTTTTCAGTTGAAAACATAAAAACCTTCCCTGCATGCAAAATCAGCAAAATGGTGACAGGTATGGTTTTGACAGTAAATTGTTGCGGAACAATGAATCTGATACTGATTATATCATACCGTAAATGCGAGACCAATGCTGGAGGTGTGGAAATATGGATCCGACCCATGATTCATGTGATAAATGCTGATCAACAGATGACGGAGGTTTTGTTTTCATGATCTGTTTTGCCTCGAGAGTGTTACCAAAGAGTAGAGTAGGCTGAGGGCCAGTGATACCTTGACGACGGAGCTTTGAGCGGATTCTGTAAGGTTTCAGCCACAGTGCATTACATGCTCGCATACACAAAGCAGATGTTATGAGAATTAGGAAGGTCCAAATCAGTTCCATGGTACCAACACTCTCCATCTCCAAACAAACAACTACTGCAGAACCTCTAACTTGATTTAAGCAAGCAAAATGAGACTGTCCAAAATGAAAGTTTAGATTTGTTTTTATTTTAGTATGTTTGGTATCAGAAGATATTTTACCACATTAGGAATGGATGGAAATGGATTATGATTAAATATTTATTATTAGATTACAATTAAATCATGCAGAGATATTTTACCAGTTTTGGAATTCATGGGATTTTCTATTTTCCACATTATGTTACGACACGTGTCGAAACACAAAACGTCAACTTATCACGTGTCATTGGTAAAGATGAATCCACATAGGGATGATCAAATACTTCACTTCACGGGTTAATTAGTTACACAATGTCACAATCTGACATTTAATGATAGACAGAACACGAGAAATTGAGACGTAAAGAGGTTATAAAAAGTCAAACCTAACACGTCATGTTCTTACTTGCTACACATGTATTCATCGCAACCCCAAATCCCCACAAACCCATCACTCACCAGTCACCATTTGACTTTTTTGACAAATATGAATCATGAAAATGCACTGGCCTAATGTCTTTGGATTCCAATTTCCCAAGTAACCATTTGAGACCCATTTACTTACAACAATTGATGTCATAGCAATGCATGTAGGCAGCAGCTGATACACATGAACACCGCATTTACTACGCGTGTAAGTCGGCCATTCCTCTAACTCCTAGCCACCTTTCTCGCACCCAAATTAACAAAAACGAATCAGTCATACATACAGTTATCAGATCACCTGCACCATTACTTCATTTCAACCCTCCCTGATCTATAAACCACTCAAACTCATCTCCATCTCTCTCTTCCTCATCTTTCTTTTTACCCTAAACGTAACCATGTCTCAGTCCCAAGTCACAAATCTCGACGTAGAAACACAAACCCTAGACCGCAAAACTACAGCAAAAACCCAAAAAGTCGTCGTTGTTGCTTCATAACGCTCGGAGTTATCCTCGTTACAATCTTCCTACTCTTCGTTTTAGCCCTAATCCTCGCGTTGACCGTTTTCAAAGTTCACGACATCAAAACCAACCTCGTATCAGCCTCCATTGAAGGGGTTTCACCCCGTATCACATTCCCCATCATCCAACTCAAGTTAAACATAACTCTACACCTCCAAATATCAATCAACAACCAAAACTACGCTAGTTTTCGACACGATGCTGGACAGAGTTACTTGCTTTACGAAGGTGTGCAAGTGGGAGAAGCAGTGATTGATCCAGGGTTTATCAAAGCTAGAGGGAGTACGTTAATCGAGTATAGATTGAAGTTGCAAGTTGATGAGCTGGCAGGTGAGGTTGATAAGTTGTTGAGAGATGTGGTTGATGGGGAGTTGGTTTTGGTGGCGCAGAGTAGGGTTCCGGGGAGAGTGAACTTGATGGGGATTGTTAAGAGGAATGCGACTGCGTTTTCGGAGTGTGAGTTGAGGATTGATGTGCTTGGGTTGCAAGTTACTAGTCAATCTTGTAAACAGAGGACTCAGCTTTGAGTACTGCTTGGTGCAATTTAGGGCTCCAGTTTTATGTATTTTGATGATGTGTGATTGAATTTGGTATTAACTGTGTATATGTTATTAGGTTTTTATGTGAATATAAGAGTGTATAGTTCAGTTGGTGGTAAAGAAATACATAAAACTGAAGCAATTACATGGGAAAGACTCCACATGAATCATGGAAATGGATTGAACCCATTACCTAAAAGTGTATATGAAGACACTCTTACTACTTGGACACCACCTTCTGATACTTGAATATGAGTTTTAGGAGTAACAAGACTCGACATTTCAGGTGTAAACATAGGACAATGGTGTCAGTTAGCATTTAATGTGGTTGAAATAAATGACCTAAATGTCAATACTACTACCAAGAGAATGGATCAAATGAAAAGTGCTAGTTTGGTTATAAAATGCAAACAAATCTAAATCATTCATTTAATTACATCCGACGGTTAGATTATAATCTTATTAATTAATATATTAAATGACAAAAGGGCAATAATGGAAACATACATTAGAATATATTTTACAGATATTGTAATTGAATTCAATCCCTTATTTTAAGCAACCGACATTTAATTTTCTGATATGGAAACCGACATTCAAAATTTGTTTTTCAATCATTCAATTTTGTTTCATAGATTTTAATAAATTTGACTCGGTTGTTTCTTCACCGAATTCCTAAATTTTTAGAGGGTTGTCACACACCCAGCATAATCTCATGGTTGAGTGTTATATATTATGATTCACGATTTGATAGTATATGATTCACGATTTGATAGGATATGATTCACGAATCATATGATAGCAAAATATGAATCATAACCGAGCAAATCATGACTCGAGGATATGATTCAAAAATTAATCTGTGTTATATAGTATGGTCGTCAGTTGTGAGGGTTAAGGCCAAAACTTGCGCAGTTCAAGTTTGTAATAGTGTATGATCCATGAATCACATTATAGCAAATCGTGAATCATAGTATAGCAAATCATGAATCATAGTATGACAAATCATGAATCATAGCATAGCAAATAATGAATCATAGTGTGGCAAATCATGAATCATATTATAACAAATCACGAATCATATTATAGCAAATTATGAATCATATAATAGCAAATTATGAATCATATTATTACAAATTATGCAATCTGTACACCATTAGACATGCATAGCTATGATAGCGTGGTGACGGAGGAGGAGCAGGATATGGCTAATTGGAAACATACGCAAGCCGAAACTGCAAAAACAGATGACAAAAAAAACAGATGACAAAGCTGCACAGCATCCACACAAGTCCTAATCGCCACAACGACGACACTCAAAAACCGATCCAAATAAAGGCACGGCGATCCATTCAAACCAATACTAAGGACGTAGAAGAACAGAGGATCGATAGCAACAGAAGCGGCGCCGACGAGCATGAAGACGCGGTTCCACATCAAGACTTGGTGGCTTCTAGGGTCGAGAACGGGGCCGAATGGACCGGAAGAGGGGTTTGGTGTGGTTGTGGGTTTGGTTAGTTGTAAACGGCTTCCGATGGGGACGAGATAGGAGCCGCAGAATTGAGAGCTCAAACTAAATCCGATGATTTGGGTAAAACACGATTTTCGGAATCACAACCAAACCGATTGATTTTTGGTAAATTTTTGGACTAATTTACCCTTCCAGGGATTTTCAAAATTATATTTCATATTTAATCTTTCATATATTTGTAATTCGACCCCAAATTATTAGACATCAGATCTGTCTTATTTAATGGTCCAGATTTGTTATTTGTATTTTATAATTAGATGTTACTTTTCACCTGATCCTTACTCTACTCTATACTTTTAGTTACTTTAGCTAAAAGAATTGTATCTCAAGTAAAGCAAGTCATGTTATATTTTTAATTTAATAATGCTAAGGAAATAAGGTCAAATTATGCACTAACTACCATTCCAAGTGAAAAATCACATCTTCATGTGTAGCCTTGATGTTTTAAGTGTAAAACGATACATCAAGCAGTTAACCTCTCCTCCATCCACAAACTGGACAAATACACATGAAAAACAACAGGGACAAAAAATCACAAATTGTGGCCCTGGACACACACACCACACATCCAGTCACATACAATAAAAGTCCCTGTAGTTAGAAATTGTTCTTTTCACGCATTCTATACTTATGTACATAAACATCAAGAAAATCCCTGATCGACGCGTTTATCGAATGTCAGAACGAGAAACGACGTAGTTTTCTGCTAGAAGAAGTTGCACCAGAATCAAACATTTGATCAAGTAATATCACAAGAGCCATTCCAAAGGCCGGATCCACACCAGGTTGAACAACCAACCGGAAAACATCAGCTCCAAATTCCACACCTCCTACTGGTGCTTCTTTACGCTTTATTTCAGCTATAGGCCGTCTTGTTCGCTGATCGTATACTACACATCTTCTTTGTGCATAAGATCCTTCGATCTCAAACGCGGATGCACTTGATGACGGCGCGTTGGTTGTGGTTATATGTGCTAAGCACTTTGAGTTGAGTATATTCACGTACTTTCTTGCGGAAAACAGAGGATTCGACGTGCTTTCTCCGTCGTAAACTAGCCAATTTTCCCCTAGGCTCAACTTCTGTTCAAAAAAATATATTCATTCAGTTCAATTCAATTCAATTCAATTCAAATGAAATTTCGTACGTACTACCGAAATATAATTACTAGGGAAATATAAAAGTTGTGACAAAAGTACCTTGCGGCGGACGGTAAGGAGAGGGAGGCCTGATGCATCCATGAGGAGTATCTCATTCCTACTAGCAGCAGCGTAATTATCAACTCTGTACACCAAATTTCCTTTAGTATCATACACGGTGAAGCCGCTACAGTTAAATAAAAGCGATTTCTTCCACACGGTCAGGACGACAGGGGATGTTTTCTCCGGGACAACCACTATTGCCGATGATCTTACGGACAAATGATCAGTTCCGGCCGATGTTGCACCATTAGGATGCACCTTAGCCATGTAGAATAGTATTTATTGATGGCTTGAGAGAATGAGTTTGTATGAAATGAGTTTGTTGAACCATCTCTGTTGCTATTCTCTATTTATATATTAATGGCTTGACTCTTCATTTTGTTATTTAATTTATTTATTTTGATTTTTTGCACCAATTAAAATGAAAAGTGATGTTGAAAGAAAATAGAATATTTAAAGAAGGTGACATAAAGTTTGACGAGGACCACCATGTTGAAGGCTCGGATGAGCTGGTCCTACGTTGGATGATCGTAGATTGTCTACTGGTCCTAACTTTGTGTGTCGGAACACACTGCACATGGATACCACTCACATCTCCCATTTTAGGTTAGACAAATACTCCCTCTGTCCCATAATGTTTGTCCACTTTCCATTTTGAGTGTCTCCTTAAGTTTGTCCACTTTCCTTCATTCTCCACCACACATTCTATTTTTTTACTCATTTATTTATTAATCATATATTCTCAACCACACATTTCATACCATCTTTCTACCTTAATTACCGTGTATTTTGTGCTTTTGGACAAACAAAATGGGACGGAGGGAGTATCAAACTCATCTCATATTCTCATCTTGATGTTATAAGTTATTGACGATCTAAAATATCAAAATACCCTTCTGTGTTATCTCACTGTCCAAACAGATTGGGGGTATTTTAGTAATTTCGACTAACGATCTTCCTTAAGATTGAATTAATGTTGCGTTTAAAATCTCGAATTTTTCTCGGAATAATAATTAATATAAGATTTGAGAGACGTTTGTCATTTTCAACCAATGAGTCTGATAGAATATATGCTTGAATAAAACTAATTTTATATAGACAAATAAAAAATATTTAGTTCAAAGTCGACCAAACATAAATCAATTAATGGTCATAAGGAATAAGACAATGGAATAGTATAATTTTTACATCTAGAAAATGTGTGGCTGAGGTGCAAAGTGCGGTGGAGAAGGCGTCCACTCAAATTCAGAATTTAGTATCGACACAATATTGTAGGGTCTTCGAGTATCTTAATGTAAATCAATCGACATTGGACGGTTCTATTCTTTGCTTTTTTACACCTTTTATGCGTGTCTGAACTCAGCTGACCAATAACTTTGCATACATTTTTCATGGCGAAGACTTTGTTCTTGATCATCTCTTCTCTATTTTTATCTTTATTCCTTATTATCATCAGTAGTTGCACTAGTTCATGGACGCTCTTAGATTTTTTTTGGCTCTACTGATGACTACACCGTTCGAATCGGGTGAATATCCGCTTCAAAATGAAACTGTCAATTGAAGTCTTTGTGTTTTATACCTCTTCGTCCTACTATAAAATATAAAATCTGTCCATATTTTTGATAATTTGTGAAGTATTTAATAATCAAAATGGACAAAAATTGGAAGACAAGGAGAAGTTACATCATGATTACAACAAAATTAGCCACCTAATTCAATGGTTTAATATTTTAATTGTAACTAATTTAGTTGCCACGAATGTTGATCCTATGAAAACTCCAACTAAGGTATGGCTGTCAAACATCAAAGACTTTGGCTCCTTCTCTGTTGTGTTTGCTGAATCATTCGAATTCTATTCATTAACAAAATGATCTTTTAATTAATTTTGACATCGATTAGGACGTTCATTTGTTAAATTAATAATAAAATTAGGTCAGAATTGGCTCGTGGCCGGGAAAAAATTACATCAACATCAAACTCTCATTATATAATATTATCACGCTTATCAAACACTCATCACACTTAAAATGCATTAACGTCACTAATTCGGAAAACTTAGAAAATATTATCAGATTAATTATCTTAATGTGGGTGGCCAAGGAAGTAGTCAGTTTCTTACATTATCGACTTATACTAATCAAAATGATAATGTTGTTAATGATGTGACTTGGAATATTCATGGAATGATAGATGTTTCCAGAAATTGGATAGTACTAGATTGTTAACAAGTCAATTCAATGCTTGATCACATTGTAAACTTTTCTATGATGGGAGAAGTTTTACTTTCATTATTAATATATAACTCCATTGTGATAACTCTTTTAACTTATTGTCAATGTCATCAATTATCAAAATATTTAATGAAAATGCTCAATGAACTGGTCCTTAATGACCAAAATGCCACCATCCATACATAAAATAGTAGTACTATTTAGGGCATTATCGTCTTTTTCTTTGATGGATCCTGCTTTGTTGTTTTTCCGTTCCTGCAAACTTTTTTTGGAGGTTTTTCTTCCTTACTTTTGCCATCTGATGTGGGGCTTGTTCGAGTTATTGTGCTTGAAGTTGATCATATGAGCGAAGAAACGTATCGTGAGATTTAAATGGATATTTGCTTGACGATGATGATTAAGGCGTCAAATATAACCAGAGCTTCAGTTGAATAAAAAGATGATTTCTATGTATGAATTGTCTGAATAATTGCATCCATTGTAACCGCTTATAAAAAAATTAAATGGGAGTATAATACATTAATGTATGGTGTGTATGGTCAATCTTAATTTGCTTGCATTGTCATTGCTTGGGAGTTGGGACTATTATGCTGAACTGAGAACTTGCTAGACAATGACCAACAGTTTAATGTTTCACATTTTTGCTGAAGAACAAAAAACAAAAGAGTGTTACACAAAAGAGTGATTTGGAAGTGAAACCATTAATTCACTCGATGCTAGCTAGCTGCTTCTTTATAAGTAGTTTTTAGTATTGATGCATTGAAATATAAGATGTGTAAAAGTACAAACAAAGAGCGATGTAATGTGACTTCTTGAAATAAATCACTTTGCATTTCAAAAAAATCGATCGATCGAAACTTGTCGTTGAGATTGATATATAAGAACTTCATATGTACTTTGATGGATGGATGGATGGATGTATCTAATCTACCTCAAGTATCTCCTTTTCAGCTTGACATGAACGAGTGAACGATGAGGGTGAAGAAATAGATGATAATGCAGAGGAGTAGTTTGAAGTAGTTTCGCAAGGATTGACTTTCGACGAAATGCTCACAAGCAAATCTACAAATGCTCCTATAATATACTTGTGATTTTCTCTTCCATTTACTTTGAGGAACCACTCTAGCATCTCTTCTAAATGCTCCCATCGATCTTGCATCCGATGTCGTTCCACAATCTCCTCCATCGATCTTTTAAAATCTGCATAAGGATTTTCCGAATCCATTTCCAAAACTACACTCTCTTTAAATGGAACTTGATCAATAATATCATTACCACAACTTCTTGGACAATAGAACTTTTCTGATCAGGCTCGAAAAATAGCCTTTCGGATTTAACCACACGACTTATAACGGTCTCTACCGGTTCCTCATCGTCAGAGTACTCTGGCGAAGCACTAGTAGATTCACATGAATTAGAGCTAGTAAATAAGCACGGAGATCGATCATGATCCAAACCATCATTGTTATCGTCCGAGATGTCGAGGTAAACAGAATTAACGGTCTTGAAAATACGATCATCTTGGTCGGTGATTCTAAATGAAATGGTATCAGGGTGTGTACATAATGCAATATGCCAATGCCCCCGTGTACCCTTTTGTGGTTTGGGTTTGCTTGTGAAGAGACAAGTGAGCTTCTTCATTTTTAGAAAATGTGGAATGGATTTGTGTAAAGGGTTTAGGACTTAAAGGTTGAGCTAGGAAGATGCTTGAGCTTGTTGTATAGTGTTTGGTAATGGGATGGTGGTATTTAATGGTAACTCAAACTTTCATGTGAGTATATTTATTTTAAGTATGAGGTTGTGAAAATGGATGTGTTTCATAAATGCATCAACAACCGGCAATATGAGCTTGTTCAATCATATGTTTAATGTCAATGGACATGAAGCAAGCATATTATGTAATAATTCATTTAGTTGATTTACAAGCAGAAGCAGTGGTAGTGGCTGCATTGAGGATGAGGAATATTATCTTCTTTTTGCAGTGATGATATAATAATATGAGATTAGCTTGTTAATGATTGAAGGATTGTTCTTAGAGCTACTGGCAAAGAAGCATCTTTGTGTTTTATAATGACAAAATGATGCCTCTCTTTGTCCATGCTTATTTTCGGTATTTTAATAACTTGGACGACTGGAGAGCTCCAAGGCAAGTACATTGTCGATGTTCATCGCAAGGCTAAGATGAGAAGCATCATATACTTCTTGTGATTTGTTTAAACAGCCTACGCTCCGTTGCTGTCTCGAACACACTAGCCTTGTCTTTCCTTGCTTGTGTCATTATGATACAATCCCTACCATAAATATGGGATTCCGTAACATGATAGTTAGATTCAGTATATCAGATAACGGATCTGGATCTCATACAGCCAAATGCAGCGTTTATTCAAATTTTAAATTTCAAAATTTTCTCGTTTTTAGACCCGTCAAATGGATGGACGGATGATAAATGGATGGACGCTAAATGGACGGATGATAAACGGTTGTCATCCGTTTAATCCGTTAAACTTAAATGGATTAAATGGATGGATTGTAAACGGATGACGGATTAATGGATAATCCATTTATCCGTTTACCATCCATGTCCATTTACCATCCGTTTATCCATTTATCATCCGTTTATCCGTTTATGAGTTAATTGTAAATGAATGGTAATAAGATAATAAACGGATGGTAAATGGACGCTAAATGGATAGTGGTTCATCCGTCAATCCGTTTACCATCCGTTTATTAAATGGATGGTAAATGGATATGGTTCATCCGATCCATCCATTTAATAAACGGATGGTAAACGGATTTGGATGACTTTATCCGTTTAACTAAACGGATGGTTAATGGATTGAATTAAATGGACGGGTGATGGACACTAAACGGATATGGATAAATTTGACATGTCTACGTAAAACAATATAGTTTTGGTCTGTAATATATCAAAACGACGTTGTTTTACTAAAATCCAAATTTAAAATTATTGAACTCTTTATAAAACTACGTAGTTTTGATCTCATTAACTCAAAAAAACAACGTCATTTAACTTTTGACTGTAATATGTTATACGCTTCACTAAATCTCAATCCATCAGATAACAAGGTGCAAAGAAATTTCACATAATAGTTTTTATGGTATAGCCGGACAGAGTATATATCCAGAAGAACAAATAACGGCTGAGAACGACGATTATCAATCTCAACCGTTAGATTATTAGAAATCACCAGCTGAAATGATGTCTGAGTATGTACATGAGTTCATCTGTAAAATACTACTGACCAAATCTGTCTAACTTCTCATTTATGACAACTTTGGGGCTTGCATGGACCTGTACATTGCCCCTCTTTATACATGTAATTATTCCAATGCTACATGCTGACTAACACTCTATAGACAATTTAGCTCTATCTGGATATCTACTTCCTCATTCCTGTATAACCAACCGAATGGCCGTTGAATAAAAAAATGGTCACCCACTTCCTCAGGTCCTTTGACGTATTAATCAGTCTCAAAATACCGGTCATATATTGAGAGCTGGTCGAAAGCGTCAAAATTTGCCTTGAAACCTACAAACTGGCTTCCAAGTTGGGCACAACCAGCATCTGGCCATCTACAACCACCATCCCTAGTCCGTAAAGGACATAGTGACTGGCATACCATGCGCATAGGATCTTCTATGGAAGCACTAAGAGAAACAGAGTCGTTGAAATTGTCACAATGCTCCAGTACACCATTTTCTTCTCCTCTTGAAGGTAATTCCACCACCCCCTGTTTAGGATTCTTTGAGATGCCTTCTACAACAATGGATAAATCCCCATTGCTTGAGAAGTTGATTTGACATCCTAGAGATTGTATTGCTCTCTTGATAGCATCACATTCCTTTACGGCCCTCTCAGCCAAGTTCTGGGCCGATGTTCTCAACCGCCTCTCTCTTTCAAGCTCTGTCGCTGATGAACTGACAATTGCGGTAAGTTCATTTACTTTCGTTTCTGCTATTTTGTTTGCCTGTTGACAAGAACAATCATAAGAAATCTTAATAGGCACAATGAAGAAACAGTTATATGCAACTCATATTGCCTTAATATGGCACCATCTTAGCCACGCTCAAGACAAGTAAAAGCTAAATAGACAATTAAAGCATCTTATTGAGTTGGGACACCGAAAAGAAAATTTTCAACTTTAAATCAAGTATGAGAAGCATATGAGACATCAAAATCACTCAAGAGCTGTAGTTCTGTGTAACATGTACTCGATTACCAAAACATTACCTCCCAACAATTCTCAGCATAATTATAATGAAAAAAGTTAACGAGAGTGTCTAGGAAAACCACGTGTTCACAATCTGAATGTCATGGTGATCATTACCTTCTGCACATCAGAGAGATTTTTAGCCAAACCCCTACAGTGACCTTCCACCTCTCCAGCGTGAGCTTCCATTGGACAAGCCCATCGTAGATGAAATTGAGGCCACAATGTTGGGGCTAGTGCTGCAGCTGGTGGTAACAGCGGACCACTATGTCTCCTCGGGTCATAAAAAAGGTTACAATGGGCATGGGACCCTACATCTGAAGACCGTATGTCAGCAAGGTACTCCCACACACAACCACATTGAGAGGAAATACCAGCATGCTGCCTTTCATTTTCACTGGATGGCATCCAAAATAGCCATCAGCAACAAGGTACACTGGCAGTAGAACACTGATAATGAGTTATCTAATGTCAGAAAGTTACCAATTGCACAAGAAGTTACCAAATCGACATGATAAAAGACAGTCCAAGAGATCTACGAGGAATGTCTGAAATACAACAATGAGCACATTATATTTCAACAGTCTAGAACCTTAATATCTTTGGAAAGAAATCACGAAATGAGTTATAATGAAGGCTCAAAAGGTACCGAAGAGAATTCAAAAGCCGATGGATACATCCGTATTAATTGTGATATGCAATCAACCCACTGCATGAATTTATCAGACAAAGTGAAATAGTGTGGCAGAGTCAACATATACTTACAAAATTTGCCATTACCATAAAAATGGATGAGAATATGGCACACACCTGCAAAAATATAGGAGAGTAATGGTTTGACGTTTGTGATCGCGAAGGACTAGATCCTTGATAGTTTTGAGAAGCAAATGACACTGACGACTGACGCATTGTAGATGACGAGATATTCATGCTTCCAGTTGACGATTGCCTGGATAGTTCATATGGCATGTTGCCACCAGTACAAGATACAGTTGGGGTCCCACATCTGTCGGAAAAATTGTGACCATATGCAAGCCAATCTTTTTCAACCAACGCCTGTAAGTGAAAATAAGAGACGCTAAATATTAATGATTTTAGAAATGGGTACACTAAACATGGAGAGAGAGCACAAGATTTGATGGATGCATAACCTGAAAACCCTCAAAAGTTCGGTAATATGGATCAAGCATTAAACTAGCCAATGCAACCAGCTGACTTGTCCTATCCCATCCATCGCTGCACCAAAATGGCATATTGTGATCAAATACAATAGCATTAAAAATATACATTGTAAAAATTAAATTTAAATAATAAGTCAACTTAAAAATTGCTGCAGCTTGCATATTGTAAAGATTCCAGAAAGGGGCGCCTGCCCTTCTGGAGTTTACATTTATGCAAGTTGACAGCATTTTGAATGCACAGACACTTATAAGTAAGTTGACAGCATTTTGAATGCACAGACACTTATTAGAGGACCCAACTACCAGTTCGGCAGCTTAAACCATCAAGTTCTAAAATAAATTGAAATACGTACGAAAGATATAAATTAACAAGCTAAAAGCCTAAAAGGCCCGAAGATACAGGGCATTGAAATCAGACTAACCTGCAGTGGACAAGAACAGATGCTGATTCCATTGCTATACGGGCAGCTATCCATGCTGAACCGGCCAGAATACTCTGTATATGATTAAGCCAGCCACTGTCACCAAGTGTGGATACGGAAGCAGACATACTACTAAGATTTCCTCCACCCCATGTCCATCCACAGTTTCTCTGATGGATTAAGATGAGTCAGCACTATAGAAAGCCTATTGAACAAAAATCGATCATATGGGGTCAGGAAGAAGGTTTAGACAATGATTTTCAAGGTTTCCATGACTTGAATTTGTGACCATCTCATCATGCTGTCACACCAGAGCTTACCTCATCAAGGACACCAAGGAATTACTGTCTACTGGACGCTTGACACTATCAATCACATTCGGAATGGTAAACAGTAAAAAAGTTATCTGTGTGTGGCTATGGACATGTGGGAAAATTCATGTTTCATAAATTTTTCCTGGAAACCACAGTTTGTGTTCTGCCCTTGATGCAATCAAAAGAAGACACAACTACAGGCAAAATGTTTGAAACTGATGGAAAATGCATCAGAATGCAAGAGATGCATACAGCAGCTGAAACGTAAAATGCAGATTAAGGAAGGACACCTCAGAAACACTGTTATTTATATTTCATTCTTTTACTGTAATGCAACTACATAATTCAAGGGGCTTGTTCTTTAATTATGAAAAGCATAATGTTCAAAGAAAGACAAAACTAACCAAGTAAGAGGACACTCCATCTGATGAAGTAGCACCGTGAGTATCCAAGTAATCTCTTAAACGAGCAAAACTTTCCCTCATCGCATGGATGTTGTCAATCCCAAAAAAAACCACCTGTTGATCACGTGTAGCAGACATCAATGGAATATAACGGTATTTAGTTCTTGGCAATAACTCAATTAAGAACATTGTACGAACCTCAGACTGGAAATAGTTAGAAGACGACTCTGAACCACCTCCTTTGGCCCCATTAGCTATTGCATTTTTTCTAGGTCTTGCATCAGCAATATACAGTTTCCTATATCAGAACATAAAAAATGAAACAAGGAGGATACGTAACCGGTACCCCCAGTTGACCATATAAAGTACCCTACATAACTACATTCATACAAGCTCAGCTCCACGAACACCACTTTAAATTTCAAGTGTTACCTCACCTTCTTAATCCTGAAAAGTCGTCCACACAGAAAGCCGCAGCCAGTCTTTCATCTGCATTGCTGGATACAGAGTTATTTATACATTATTACCAGCGGCAAGACAAAAACCACAGCATAAACACAGTTTCCAATCAACCGAGTACCGACATATTTATATATATCACATGAACAAAATGAAGAATCAAACAAGCAAACTCACCTTCTTGCGTTCATCATTAAGCCAACCAATGGTTGAGACGACCTAGCAAGAACAGCGCCAGTTTCTAAAATTCAACAAGAAATAAACAGAAGTCAGCATCAACTATAACCCAGCAACAAAAACAAGGTCTGGAAGTTCAAAACACCTGGATGGAACCATGTCACAACAGGGAATCTAGATCTTGCACGGAATTTTGATGCTAACTGAATATCTTCATCGCTGATAGGTATACTTCAGTGGGTTAAATCAGAAAAATACCAAGATAATGGTAGTTTTCTTCTCATATTCAAATGTATATCTCACCTGAATCGTTTTGGAGCAATAAATGCAAAAGGATAAGTTGGACACAACTTATAGTTGAGATTCGCATTGCTTATTCTCCACTTATCATTTGTAAACGTAAATGATCCAGTTTCAATTGTCTCAAGTGATATTTGCTGGGAGCTTTTTCCAAGAAGTCGACAGTACTCTTTCAACAGCCGCAATTTTGGGTCAAAATTTGCATATTTGGATGGGCCGGAAATAAAAGCATAAAGGTCCCACAGTCTTTCTGGCTTTGTCCACCGTAGCAGTGCATCAAATATTGCACGTCTCTGTAACAACAATCGTGAGCTGACAAATAAAACCACTGTGTGTAACAGAAACAATGAAGTTGGCAATGACATGTGCCACAATTGTGTGTTAAATACATTAACATATCATGCAACAGAAGAAAGTGTGTTAAATATTGATAAACCAGATATTTTTTTTAAAATAAACATATTTTTAATAAGAAAAGGAGCGCCATTGTACAAGAGAGTATAGTAAAAGTATAAGAAAGTAATTGAGGTTCATGTTGAGCCACATTGATAAGAAATGTCCAGCTAGGTTCTCAACTTATATGTATTTGCTAGATTGTATCTAGGTACTTCAAAGTACATAATAGGATGGATGGACGAAAGTACCCGTATTTAATGTATAAAAACAACACATGCTAGTTCTTTTAAGGTAAGAGTGGTGCATACTCATTATGCTAAGTACCATACTTCACATGTCAGAATCTGGAAAACTGTATGTCCCCGGTGTTTAGGTGTAGCGTACTATTAGCATAAGTGTAGCCTATTATGTTAATAAAAAAATGACTTGTGTTCAACAAGTATCCCTATTGTAAATCAAACATAATTTTGATCATAGAAATTTGTCTCCAGCATATATTAACATAAAAGACGATCCAAATTAAGAGTTTTAATTTATGAATAGTGAATAACCTAACCTGCTTTGTCCGCGGACGGAAGTTGAAGACAATTATTCTCAAATCTTTACCTGCAGAAATTGTAAGCATAATGTAACAAAATATCTTTTATTTAACAATCAGAGGAAGCATAAATTCTCAACCAATACAAGTACGCAACTGGAGATAAAACAGTTCGTAAATGTGACTATCAAGTATCAGACTCCAAAGGTACACATTATTGAATAGTACATATCCAGGCAAAGAAATACTGCAATCATTAGTTAATTTTATCAACTTCAATTTCACCGCGTACTGTATTCAGAAGAATCGCAAGTAGGTGACTAAGTGTATGGCATAACAAGCCTCACATAAATACCAATTGTCAAAGTGTGCAGGAGTACTGCCTAAAGATACTGATTACAGGCTTAAGTCGCACAAAATATGGCTAGAGATACTTCAAGCTGCAAATAACGTAAATGAAAATATAAAGATTCAAGTAGAGGGTATTTACTGACAAGAGGAATTAGCACATGGCAGAAAGAAATCTACGATGCTTACCAATTATCTGAAGAGGTCGATGACATGGGATTTTTTCTATCTGTCGAGGCGCTGGGGTACTTTTTAACACCTGCACAGAGCATATAAAGTAAAAAATAAAAACATAAAAAAGATGCATTGGCCAGAGTAAACCATATTCTTTATCAATGAGAATAAAGAAATATATTTTTAAACATACTAATTTGCTGAACTTCTCAATCGTAGGTAAAGGAATTGTGCCAAGCCAAACAATACTTCTGGTTAAATCACTCTGTAAAAAATAAAAATAGAGATTTGGGGTAGTAAAATATGTCACAGTTGCTAACAAATAACACACTATATTGTTTTTAACACAACCAGGAGCCAAGCGGCAATATCAACTGCAACTGGTGCAGCGATTGGGTTGATAAAATTATCGAGCAGAGAAACAGCATCAAAGGAATGCAACGATTATGATTTGATATGTTGCAGTGTTAATTCTCAATTATATATCCTTAATTCAATCTGAAAATAATTAGTCCCTAAAGTACGAACAAAAACACAAATTTATAATATATAAACCCATATCACTTACAAGAAAGATAAGACGGAAATTTGTCACTAGTACGGTACCAGCTTCATCAGTGTTAACAAGAACAACACCATGACCCTGAACATAACACACAAGAAAGATAGCAATCCTTTCAACATATATAAACAAAACCACATGCATCAAACCGAATCAACTAGACGAAAACTGAAAACAAGATCAACAAAAACATAACGAATCGTGCCCTTCTATAACTATAATACAACTACATTAGCCAAGAAAACCCTAAAATTGATCATACTCGTCCATACCAGACAAATTTTGATAAAAGAAGTCGCAAATGAAGCCAAATTGTGCCAAGAATCACAAAGCAGTGAAACGAACAATAAAACTAGTAATTACCTCCGCAACAACGCATTCGATTCGAGAAAGAAATCAAGATTTTCATACGAAACCGACCTCGAAACCGGCTACAAT